>CM073771.1:79104844-79402200 GCA_037158775.1 Hetaerina titia | reverse complement strand
CTCTTTAATCATTTCCTCTACAGTCCAGTGGAAGTGACTTCCTCCGAAATGATTGACAAAAACCGCAATGTGGCTCTGAGTGATCAACTACTCAAAAATATAGTTGAAATAGGGATGTCTGACGGAAGAAATAGTTGAGGCCCCAGGCATATCACGAGGGACAGTGCTTTCCATTTTGCACGAAAACTCGGTTGTGAAAATAATCTCGACAAGATGGGTGCCGCGTTTGCCATGGGTGGAAAATAAACGCAATCGCGTGGTCGATTCAGAAACAGGATTGGCGCGCTTTTCCGTCCCAATCTTGACGAGTTTCTGCGTCGATACATAACTATGGACAAAAAATAGCTACACTACCACACACCAAGGCCAAGGAACAGTCCAAATAGTGCGTTTCAAAAGGCGATTCGCCTCCGAAAATGGAGAAGGTAGTGAAATCGGCTGATAAAATGTTAGCCACGGTTTTTTGGGGTGCATGCGGAATCATCTCTATCTATTACTTGTAAAAAAGACAAACGATTAATGGCGAGTATTATGGGTCGTTATTGCACCGATTGAGAAAAGAAATCAAGAAAAAAAGAAAAGAATGGATGGTTGCACACCTGCGCAGTTTCAATGGCGGAAATTATGGAGCTGAAATTCGAATTGTTACAATACCAACCGTCTTCACCAGATTCCCCCCCCCCCCCAAGGACTTCTTTTTATCTCAGAAATTAAAAAAAAACGGTTCGGCGGAAAACGAGTCACGCCGAACGAGAAGGTCATCGCCAACACAAATGCCCATTTTAAGGTCCTTCCGGAATCCTACTTTTTGGACGGCTTAAAAAGGTTGGGGAAACACTGATAAAAGTGTATCAAGATAAAAGGTGATTATGAGTATGTTGAAAAATTAAAACAAAAATCAACCGAAATAATTTGCTTTTATGTATTTTCTTAAAGGCTTATTGAACGACCCACGTATTTCAAAATTTACACAGACGAGTGAAATACAAATGACTATTTGAATATAGTAACACAGGCCACTGTTAGTGTTATCTCTGAGAGAAAAATCGAAAATTAAAACAATTTGCATTAAATAAATGCCTACCGTAGAGTCACAAAAAGAGACTTCATTTTGCGACCCGGATTTTATCGACTCGCGGCGTAACTACTCGTATATAGGGCAACGCCCGTCCGCAAAAGAATCAGTCGCCGATGACCATCGGGTATTAAAATTAAAGCAATCCTGTTGTGGTTCTACGTAGTTATTTCAACTAAGAAGTTCCACACGCTACACCAGGTAATAATAACTGTTAAATCCAAAAACGAAACTCGTGACGCTCGGCAAAAATATTATTTTTGACCACTCTCGCAGAAACAATGAAAGTTTTAATCAGATGGCGACCAAAGGACTGTACTCGAAAAACCGAGGGACATTTGAAAAAAACAAGACCAAATACTTTAGCATCCATTCCCACAATGTAAAGGATTAAGCAAGATTAGGGCGAAAAATTAGTGCGGGGATGTTTTCCCTCGAAGATGCATATATTTAAACTTTTCACAACAAGTCACCGGAAACAAACAGCTGAAACCCAAACTCTAAAAAAATAACTCAATGCTTCCAATAATTCCAACTCTTTTCTCGGAATAAAAACATTCGCGACATTTTTAAATGATAAAAAACTCAAAAGATGTGATCAGAGGCTCGTCATCATCAATCGGTCGGTTAAACAAAAGATTCCTCGTATCTTTTGTCCTCAATGTTAGATGTGATCCACGACTGAGAAGTTTTAGATAAAAGAGTAAGAATTGGTTGAGAGAAAAACAAGCAAAATCATTTGGGGTGTGCTCATAAATTCAATTAATCACGACACGATTCCATTCTGCGGCCATCCGGGAGGAAAGAGGAGGAAACAAAAGATCGAGGGATAGAGCGAGAGAGAGGGAAGGGAGGAAAGAAAAAAGCATCAGGAAAACACGATCGGGTGCACGATTTAGAACCACCTATCCGCACTGTTTTGCTGTGCTGAGCGAGTAGCGAATTGCAAGAAATGAAAGCGTGATTCTATATGGAGGAAAAATTATCACAAAATGTACACACAATAAAACGGACTTACTAGCATCACACCAGAGTGAATGGTATGCCACGTAAATACCGCATGGTGATATGGAATGAAACACTTAAACTCTTGCAAAGGCCAATTATTTGCATGTTTACCACATAAATAACAGTAGTGAAAAAATCTTTCGCTCGTTAATTTTCAAGTAAAATATATTTTTCGGATCGCATACAAAATTCCATATCACCATATTCTCTTCAAAAATGCAAAATGTTCCAAAATTCATAAATTTAGGAGTTAAAGCGGAAACAAAATGCCGGTTTTCGGGGCAAGAAGGATATTTTTGAAATAACAATTTTTAACAAACTTCGATCACGTATAATAACCCAATGAGGAAATAGGTAATCTTAAACGTGAGGGCAGCGATCTTTCCGAGGCCAGCTTTCAAGCTTCAAAATAATTCGAACTAGGTAGCTTTCCTATTTCCTAACTTGACTCGCCTTTATGGCAATTGAGTAATAGGAATTTATATAAAATAGGCATGCTGCATTATGTAGGCATAACCGATATTTATAAAGGTCTCTTTCCACGAAAACGATCTCAGTATTTCAATTATTTTCACAAAATGTTTACCCAAACAACAATAAAAAGTATTACTTCCATGTGAGTGTGGAGAATAATGAAAAAAACAAAATGAACCGAAAGGCAAAAAAAGAAGTGTGTAGGCATGATATAGTGAAGAGGGAAGGTTACTGGAATAAGCTCGAAAGACGTCACGGGATGGACTGCAGGAATGTTGAAGACGATGATGGAGGGGAGACTGTTGAATAGCCCAGGTAAGAGGGAGAAAAAGAATACGCGTATTGGTCGGATTGAAGGAAAGTAGATCGTTGTACAGTAGTAAAATGGAATACGGTGTTTTAGTGTACTTAGAGTCGTGTTAGCTTAGAAGTTGGGCAGGGCTTAAATCCTGGGTCCATTGATGATGACTGGCGGACTAGGTGCTTTCAATTATAATAAACAGGTAAATCGAAACCAATATGAAATTTTTAAGGGATGCCTAGGAATAGGTGAGAATCCCTCCAGGCCAGATTTCTACCCGAGTTCACCCTCCGAATATAGAGGGAACTTCACGCCAACTAATAGGGGTGGGTTGAAGAGGAAAGGGGTGGAGAGAGAGAGATTGAGAGGCACGATGTGACCATAGCAGAGGGAGAGGGGGGAGTATTGGAGGGTGGCGACGAGGGGGAAACGGCCCAGTCAAGTGCTGACCAACGGTCCCCTTTCCTCTCCGTCCCTTATCCTCCTCCTGTCACGACCAGATCGAGCGAGCGAGAAAGAGTGAGGCTAATATATCCATCACGAACTCCCACGGCTGGATCCGTGGTTTTATCCGAATAAAGGAAATGCTGTGGTTCATTAACCCTACCAATCTCACTCCCATCCCAAACCCATATCAATAAACTCCACGCACACAAAATCCTCGTCCAATTTATGCGGCGGACGGAATCTATGAGAGGGGGAATGCAGCAGCAGTGCGATTGAAATATGAAGACGAGCCGCCGTGAATGCTCACTACTGCAACATCGCCATAGACACACTACTATATTTTCCAACCGATTTAATTCCTCATTCCTTTACCGATTACTTTTCCGGTTACTCAATTAGGTCTAAATGCACTTCAAGATATTAATGTGATTACAAACCTCGGCGGAGCATGAGAAAAACAAAACTTTAGCTTAAATAATCTCATAAGGTATCGTTTCGAATATTTTTCCGCGGAATCTATTCCAATTTTAGTTGTCAGTCATTGAAAATAATTTTTCACATATTATCCTCCCTCGAGTTAAATAATAAATTGAGACGGGCAACAAATAAAGCTAAAGAACCATGGGGGAAGACGCAGTGCGAGGCTATGAAAAGTTTGCAGAGGAAGGGTGAAATTGGTGCGCTATACAGCAAGGTTAATTCATTAACGGGAAGTAAGAAGGGAAGATCTGTGCTAACAGTTAGAGATAAGTAGGGTAAGATAATAGTTGACACAGAAAAGATCCAAGAGAGATGGAAGGAATATATAGAAACAATGTACGGTAAAGAACTTAGGCCAACATGGTTAGACATAGAAAAGGAACATGACGTAGATTAAGATAGCTTAGGTCCAGACATACTCGACCATGAGATAGGAAGGGCATTAAGGGAGATGAAAGCAAATAAGACCGTGGGAGTAGACAATATTCCTGTGGAACTATTGAAATGTTTAGGAAAATGTGGGAGGAAGACTCTATATGGACTTATTTGTAGTATCTATGAGGAAGGAATCTGACCGGAAGATTTTGTGAGATCAGTGTTGGCTCCTATTCCGAAAAAGGTAAAGGCTACATCATGTGAGGACTATAGAACAATACGTTTGATAGCCCACGCAGCTTAAGTTGTTCTCAGGATCATCGACAAAAGGATAGAGAGTAGGGCAAATGATTTCTTGGGGGATGATCGGTTTAAGTTTAGAAAGGGGAGAGGTACGCACGATGCCATTGCAGTAATAAGATCACAAATCAAGAGGAATATAGAATACAATGAGGACGTATTTTCCTGTTTCGTAGATTTCGAATTAATGTAGGCTTTAGAGGCTCAAAATGACACATTTCGCGGTTCAATAAGAGATCAGAATAATCGTTATCAGGATCGTCCATGGCGTCATTGGAGAGGGTAGAAAATAGTGGAGAGGAGAGGGTGAGAAGGTAGTCATGATGGTCATTTCTTATCTTTCTTATTAAATATATTCATTAAAAACAGTTCGTCGGACACAAAGAAAGGAATTTATTAAAAGTAGGAAACTGAAATGTGCTAGGAAAAAAATACCGTTTTCACGCAAGGGAACTTAGCTCACATCCTCGCCTTGTCTCTCTCCCCAACTTCCTCACCCTTTCACCCCATATTCGCCTCTCCCAACCCCCTCGGACCTTTTGGCCCCTTATATTTTTTCCGGATTAACAAACAGTGGGGAAATATTTAAACAAAAGCGCTAAGGCAATGTATATTTATCGCGTTGTTCAGATCTCACCTAGAATAACCATTGAGCAGAGCCTGATAAAGAAATAAAATAGGGCAAGGAAAAACGTTACTCGCTTAGAATAGAATCGTGAACAAACAGACGGCATCACATTGGACTACCTTGTTTGGGAAACACAGAGAGCACGAGGGTTGCATGCACGAATCAAACTTTCACATAAATGAAAATCATTCCAGTCCCACCCTGAAACAGGGAGAATAATATCAGCCAGCTTAATAATTTAATCGTTGATGTGTTCATAAGATAGACCATAACGGTAATTTATGAAGAAAATTGGCTGCCGGGAAGACCGATATACAAAATGCTTCTTACATCAAATAATGACCACAACAAGAGGGAAACATCACGTACGATTTCGAACCACCCACCTAAAAATAAAATGTTACTTATTTCTAAAATCACGGATAGCCCTAATAGCTGGTTACATAAAACCCCATAAAACACACACCCTAGTGGTGACTGTCAGGTACGGGTGATGTACGTAGATGCAGTAATTTACATTGGGGAAAGATAATATCAGATGAGAAATCACTCCCTGGCACACACCCGCATTTGATAAACCCAGTTTTTAATGTCGGAGGCGTACGGGATGGCATACGGCACATGTGCTCGGGGACCCTGGGAAGGTGGACATTCAACCCTCAAAGAGAAAACAAGGCGGTCCTCTCTCTCATCGTCCAGCCCAGCGCGTGGCTTCGATGATGTTCTCACAGCCCCCCATCCCCTTCCGCTATACTCCCCCTCCCACAATTACCCTCCCTCTATCCCCCCCCTCTCACTCACCCCTTGAAGGGCACTCGGGCAGCGGAGCTTGACGCCTCCTTGAGGAGTGCCGCCGAGGACAAAAGGGCCCGCTTTTAAAGGGTCGCCTGACGTGTAGAAGTGGCGGCACGGGGAAGGGAGGTAAAGAAAGGGCTGTCATTCCCTTGGTGTAGCGCCCTCCGGCTGGTAGACCCGCTCTCGCTGTTTTCTTCGCGTTGTAAATGTTCTCCCCACTCTCATGCCTACACCCACACAGACACGAACACACAGAGACTTCGAGGGCCCGTTGCTCTTTGGGGGGGTTTTCTCATGAATTATCAACACAATCTCGAGGGAATGAATGAGGTCAAAGGAAGAGGTGTCTCGAGGGGAGAGACTCGTCCGCAGTTAAAAAAGCGTATCAGCAAGTCAGTCAATCCAGATTAAGTGGACCACCTTGCTGATCGCAAATTAAAAAATTGCTCGATTTCGCTTGAATAAGACCATAGCCGTCGACTGTCAAGGTACTCGAGAAAGATAATTGGATGATTTCATTGATGACAAGTAATAATTAAATTCCAAACACGTCATTAATTGCAGGCACGTACAAAGATACAGTACATAGGTCCTCGTAACTCAACAACAGCAATAGATTTTTATAAAATTAAGTTCCTACGAGTATATATAGAAGAAACCGGCCTGCAAACTAGTAAAGAAACCAGTAAGATCACAATTAGTAATACAAAACTTTTCATCACCTAGAAGGAGCTTCCGGCTCGCTGATGCCGGCTCATACAACAATATTTAAACTACAATAAATTACGAAATGAAACCAAAATTACGGTTACCTACATAGTACGAACATAAACATGCACATATATATTGGACACACTTATATATCTAAGTAAAATAAAGTGTTAATAAAACTTGAAAAATTGATAACTATTAAGTAGAATGTATGCAAGTGGAAGAATTATATACATTGCAGTAAACCAGCGGCAGTCCGTGTACAGACCAGTGGCACGGAATTGAACAAATAAAACAAGACACGTTTGTCCCTCGTCTTTGAGCAACTTTGATTATACATAACCTTTAAAAGGCCTTAAGCCTATGCACAATTTGAAAGAATGGCTGTCGCTATCGGCTGTCGTAACTACATGAAATGGAAGATCAATAGCTAGGGTTCTCTCAGCAAGATCGGCTGAATGATTCTTTCCCTCCAATAAGAGAACCTATACCTAGCCATCATCGATACTCACAGACATGGACATGTCTGCGATAAAAACAAAGAGTATCCCAAATAAATCTGTTCCTCGCATTTTATCCCTCAGATAACCTTTCGGCGAGGTACTATTTTTTTAATGACCTGATATTTTCGTGATGTCACAGTTTTTGGTGATGACACCATTCGATGAACACAGCGAGGGACCCCAAAAGCCTGAGGAGAGAGTATGCAGGACAAAGAGGCACACAAGGGGATCTCACGGGTCGGCAAAAGAAAAGTCCCATTGAATCGATGGCCGGATTTGATCGATAGGAATCCACTGGACAACATGGAAGAGGGCAAGGAGGTGCGATGGCGAAAGCGGGATGTTGGCGCGGTGGGTGGGAGGGCAGAGAATGGGGAGGACGACTAGAAAAAGGAGCCGAAAGAGAGGTCGCCGACAGATCCCAGAGGACCCGGTTCCAATTCAACAGTCAAATGATTCCAACCTTTCCTGGCCTCGCTCTCCTCACCTTACCCACATAAAAATGATATGAGCATTGAAAAAGATTTCCATCGATGAATCAATCGCACGAGGAAGTGGTCGTCCTCATTGGTGGTCAGCTCACTCATTTGCTCATCGACATACGAAGCTAAAATCTCCTGGGTTTCCACTTCGCTGATTAAAACGGGACCAAGCGGAACGAGTTTAGCATCCTAGTAGTTCACGGAAGGCGATCTTAAAACAACCTACCCCCGCGATGAAACGCGATGACCTTTATCCTTACAAAAACCGACAGCGTCTGTTTTTCTCACTGGTTCGAGCATTGTTCGTCAAACAAAGGATAATTCTCCCTCTTCTCCCTCAACCTATCCTTACCATAAGATAATCTTAAAAAAATACCAGTGTTTCGGGTTTTGTCTAGTTACAACAAAGGCTTAACGACCCTCAATGTGTATGTTGCGGGGATAAAAGAATATACTGAATTGCAGTACTTTATTAGCTACTTGACGTCGTAGCAAAATCCTTAGGCAATTACCGAGTATTGGGAAGGGCGAGAACGTTTAATATGCTGGTATATAATACTGACAGACACTCCGGAACCGAAGACGTAAAAATATCGCAGCCTAAGTTACTGCCTACCAGTCACTGAATGCCAACATAAGAAAACGTTTCACCATTCACCATTATACAATTCACGGTGCGTCGGAAACTGCTTGAACACTTTTAGAATTGAAAGCATCGATCATGATAATTGGTATACTAAGACAAACGCGGTCATATTCCGGTGAAATGCTTTTGTATATTCTTGAGTAATTCAGGGGATACCTATCGAGTGATAAGCGTTCAGAAACTACGCCATACTGAAAGTATTGAATCCCTGACTGGACTTGGGGATAATTTACTTGTTATTAGGCCAGCATTTTTGAAAAAAATATTTCGTGCAACGTAATTGCAGCGCATCCTTCAAAAGATGACTACCTAAATACGCCTACGCTCTCTCTCTCTCTCTCTCGGAACAAGCGCTGCAATGGAAAGGTAGATTTTAAGTTACGAAATGATTCCCTTTTTTGAGTCTGATTGACCGTATTCCTCCAACACTTTATCGCTCTCTCCTCTCCGTAGTATTTCCCTCTTTCAATCTAACCATTTACTTTTCTCCCATCTACCTGTTTGGTGATTTACCTCTCATCTACTCGCTCAACATGACCAAAGCAGCGTAGCACACATTTTTCATTGGTTATTGGACATTATCAGTGCCTCTGGACCACATTATGTCATGGCCCACTCATCCCTTACCCTATCCCTTCTATTTCATCGCAAAAGCTCTATTTCTACTGCATTTAGCCGACATTCATGCTTACTCATGCATATCCAAGCGAGAGGAGAGTACTTACAGACTGACTCATTGCCATTTTTTCTGCCTGAGACAAGTAGAACGTGCTCGTTGGCCAATGCTTACTTCTGTAGTCCTCTTTAAGTGCAATTTCAGATGAATTGGGCAAATTATTTCCAGAACTACCTGTATCTAGTGCTTTCCATGTTTGAGACATGCATTTACGGCAATCATTTCTATCTCACCTATTCCGAATGAAACCATGCGATTCGGTGGAGAACTGCAATTCTACTGATAAATGGATCGTTACTGTAAATTGATGTGACCTACATTTCAAGGGTATATTCACAAAAGGTATCACGCGTTGGTTGGAGTAAGGGATTTCAGGTCTTTCATAATTTTAAAAATTTCCTGCGATGTCATCATTTGAAAACAAAAAACGTCCGTTCGAAGCTTTAGAGCACATGCATTAAATTATAAAGATAAAATTACCCTAATTATCTTTTAAAATGGGTTACTTCATTGATCAATTTTTCATATGCAATAAGACACCCCTCAAAAACGTAATTTCTTCGAATAACATATGCTAGAAAAATTGTTCAATCAAATCGTGATTGAATGATGAAAACTAAACTTTGCATATAAGTTCCATTAGCATTCGTAGGAGAGAAGCAAAGCTTCGGCTAGTTTATATTTAGAAAGACAGAAATGGAACTAAATGAACCTAAAAATATTATTTTATAGAGTTATTCCATGAAATGATAAATCCGATTCAAATCTATTGAGAAAATTTAATTTTGCATCAAATGTTCACCAAGATTACCTTAGGTTATCTAGAAAATTTGTTTTACGCTTTCACTCCCAGTTTCTGCGACGCATCATATCCAACCAGGGTGTGACCTAACCCCCCATGTTGGATAAGAAAAAAATATTTCGGCTATGCTTATTGGAGTTTAAAGTATGCTGATCACGAACACATGGCCTCAGAGACCATTCCAATGGACGGTTTATCATTAAAAAACTGATTCCCTAAAAATATGCTGAAAAGATGGACGGCGTTAAGCCCTATCTCATTCGCGAACAATTTCAGCAAAAAGGAAATCCCCCCTTTGACCAGAAAAATGGGTCGGTTTTACACATATGGAACCGGTCCAATCCCTCGTTTTGAACTGGACGAGGAAATAATTGCACCGATGGGAACAACTAGACCGCGAATGACAATAATCCAGTTTAAAAAAAAGTACACTTCGGCGACCAGCACAGCAAGTATAGATGAAGAATGGGGATGCTCAAACGATGCTATAAAAGAAAAAAAAGAGGACGGATAAAATGAAAGAATAAAAAAATACGCCAAACCTCCACAACACGGATCGAAAAATGGGCTCCCCCCCCCTTCCCCCGTAAAACAGCAGAGACTGCGTCGGAGTGAAATGATGGGTTGGGGAAAAAATTAGGAGCGAAGACAAAAGAATGTAGCTGCCCGGGCACTGGCCAGGGATGCGGTGAAATAATGAAGGGAAAGTTTAACAAAAGACTCTCGATATTGCAGGACGTGCAGCGAAACGAATGTCGAGGATTGGGCATGAAAATGGGTGGGTTGCAAGGGCGCACGTAGGATGAACCCTGGTCCCTCGGGATTGCTCACCGACTCATTCGGTCGGACCCTGTCGAAATACAGGATAGGAAATGATGCCTATAGTCTGGGTCAAGGAAGGGCAAAGGCACGAAGTGTTTTGATAAATTTCACGAGTAATATTTCGAGCTACTGTTCAACAACTAAGTCCTTCTCTGCGAACCGCTTGGGTGTCAAGTCACCAGGCATTAGTATAACTGGTGATTTAATAGAACTGGATACAATTTCATTTACGGGAAGTTCCAATTATCGTACGAAATGCTTCACGCTGTTATTTCCGCGAACTATTCGAGGAAAAAAAGATGTATTTTTATCGCCTCTTTGTCTGTCAATTTCCTTCAACTGCTCGTTTTGGTCCCTCCTGCCAATGCAACGCGGGACGAGAATTAATCCAGCCGGCTCAGCCTTCAACTCGAACGATTTTCATCAATCTTTCAGAATTTCAACGAAGGATAATATAATACTCGAGCGGACAATTGATTTAAATGGCATTCCCATTGAATGCGGAAATATAACTTCAAAAAAAGACATGCATTATTTCAGATAACAGAATTCAAATCACTCTTATGCTCCCACTGCCGTTTGATTCAGAGAAGTGGTTTGCTGGGGTGCAATTTTAAGAAAACCGGAATTTGATTAATAATTAATATTCGTTCATTATTCAGGACCACTACAATAGAGCGTAGTTTCACATGGTTCAAAAATCTGGTCGTGAGAAAAAAGAGGATAAGCGTGAATTTTGGAGATCTTTGAGATGTGGGTGGAGAGAAAAATGGAAAGTTTAATAAAGGATGGAGTTCTAGGCATGGATTGGCGAAAGGGGGTTGTAGGGAGAAATTCGAAGAAGGCAGGAGAACTGATTGTAGAAGACATCGAGAGGTAGTAGGATGCTGAAAGTATTAAGCCAGAAAATTCTATGAAAGAAAAGTAAATGGAGGGCAGGGATAAACATTTTGGACGAAATTAAGGGAGGTAGAAAGTACTATATGTTGGACTAAAGAATATTTCTGTTATATGCAGCATGGGGTATTAAGGATATATTTTGTCATGTTAGTTAGGGATTGAGAGTAACGTAATGTGTGGCGTACCTAAAACCTACTCGAAGCCGTATGATGATTACTAATAATTATTCATTGATCAGGAGGACCTCAATTTAAAATCATTTTGTGCCGAAGCAAAAAAATGTTCGGTCATTTATTTGATTTACTTTGCGGAGGGAGAAATAAAATTTTATATCATTTATTAACCGCCATTCTCTTAAAAAAATCTTGAATTTCATGTTCAACACTCCATGCACCACACTGACGAGCCATTTCCTTCCCTCTCTCCCTCCCAACCCACTCCCAATACCTGACTGATCTTCTCCTTCTTTGATTCCATCAATTTTTCAAGCCTCTATCATGACTGAAATTATTATTTTGGCAGATATAGCGGCCAAAATATCGTCCATGTACACACAAATGACGCGAAATAAAGCATAACAAAGTGGAGCGTTTGATACCTGATTGTACTGACCGTAGCGTATGACACCTCTTTCCAGAAAAGCAAAACAATTGTCAATCATGCCATCATTCTGATGGAGTGAACTCACGAACAATTACTTGTTCTGATGCACTGTTAAAGGTTTACGCAGCATATCAATGCAGGCTTCTGCGTTTATGCGCCATTGCAATCGCCTCGCGTAAGATAGGCATTAATGACACTCGCCGTAATAATCTGACCTCCCTCTTCCAACTTCGACCCCCCACCCTTTGTCCGAGGACCCTCGAGCAGAGGACGACGAATGGAACACTACTCACGCGCGGGCGAAAAAAAAGAAGGGGGCATGCACAGCGAATAGTGAAAGAGAATCCCGAGATGAATGCGTGACCACTGAAATGCGATCGCGCTGAAATTGTCGCCGTTGGTTTTAAAGGGATCGACCGCACGCAATCGGCTGACAGGAACGAATTGCAATGTGAAAGAGCCCAGCAGTAATGGAGAGTGGTTTTATGAAATCTGCTGGACCCATCAATCAACGGTGGTCATTCATTGGCGGCGCCAGCTACGTGGAGCAGAGTTCGATATCAGAGATAGACAAGCTTATGAACGAAATTGTCGACGATGTGTTTCCGATGGCGTGAACAAGGAGGGATGACATTAAGGTCTACAAACACATAGAATACTATTCTCGTTTATGGGACTAGAGTGCTCTGTAGTCGCTGTATCTTCAACGTGGTGGACGCACGTGGCGCGTATTCAGATTAAATCACGACATTTGTCGTATTGTTTGACATGAAATCACACAGACTTATCGCATCAGATGAAAAAAAACTATAGGATCATCAAGAATGAACAATAAATTAGAAGGAAAATATCCAATTCGGTGGGGAGCTGTAAATATACAATTTCAAAAAACATATTAAAATGAAGCTTCCTGAAAGTGGCAAGCCAATAGAACTGCCACTGTCTCAGGAACTGTGTGGAATTTCTCCATATTAAACGGTAGAGTAAAAAACTCTGCGATTCGAATATTCACAATTTATTAACTCATTAATGTGCTAAAAAATTGTGAATAGTGGAATTTCAGGGTTTTGTTACCATTCCTTGCAAAGTGGCCAGCCATGTTACATTGTTCTCACAATTTGGCATGCACGAAAAAGCATTATCACTAATATAGGGTGCGGCAACATAGCTTCCATTTTGAAAGCGTTTTAAAAAAGGAAGTTATGTTGCCGCACCTTGTACAACTATTATTATGGAAATATATCCGGAATTTCAGTTACCATATTCCACTGGACACAAACATTTCATCACTTACTTCTACGTAGAGTTTCCTTTAGACGCAAAAGTTATTTTCCGACTAAGATATCGTCAAAAAGTATGCATTCTCTTTTATTTTCCCAAGCTGAACACCACCTGGAGGGCAATTCAAATATGCCAATCCATTGGAGATGGTAGTTTGACATTTTGTGATATCTCCTCGGCACTATTCAATAGAAATGGGTTAAAGCAATCTTTCTTGCCTCATTTATATTATTATTAGGTAATCTACCGTTTAAAGTAGGTTTTTGGATGGACACAACTGTCAAATAAACATTTTGTGGCTCCCCACCTAGCAAACTAATTTATATCAGGTCCCTCTTCATCTCGGTGTACTTCTTTCCTCCCTTCATCCCGTCCAACATCCCCATCCTGTTCCTGCCCTTACCTCGCCAACATTCTCCCCTCTATTACCCTCTTCAACATTCCACTACCGCTCAATACGCCTTTCATCCATTTTTCCTACCTCCATAGGATTTCTCTCAACAAACCCCTCTCCTCAACCACCATCTCTAGTACTTCCTCATTTGTTTTCCTTTCGGTCTATTTCACCTTCTCCATTCTTCTCCACACCCACATTTCAAAAGCCTCCATTCTACGTCTATCCTCCTGCTTCAGTGACCACGTTTCCGCACCGTACGCTCCATATCAGAGTTTTTACGAGTCTTGTCTTAACATCTCTACTCAACGTCCCCGTCATCAACTCCCTCCTCCTTGAGAAAGCCTCCTTGCCTAGCGCAATTCTTCTCCTTACGTCCCTATCACTTTGACCGTATTGGTCCAAAACACTTCCGAGATATGTAAACTGCTCTACTTGCTCTATTTTTTCCCCTCCTATTTTAATATTTAGCTTAGCCTTCTTCTTCCTGGAAAATCGCATCACCTTTGTTTTATTAATGTTTCTCATTTATATGTACTTATATAAATATATATACTCCAAACACATAATGTTATCATATGGTATGATCAACACAGTTTTATCATGGCATGTTCATATGTTTGAAACTCCTCAATGCCCTATAGAAACATCAGACGTACAAAAATACCAATCGAAAAGCAAGTTACTTCAATTAACCACCGATATACGAATATTATAAAATGGGTATCGAACTAATTGAACATCGCTGGGAAAAGTGTATAGAGCTGAAAGGAGATTATTTTTAAAAAATAAATTCATTTTTTTCCAAAATGTTTGTATTTTATTTGTTGGGTCGGGTACTTCTGGGACCATCCTCGTAGCACCCAAAAGTTTAGAATAAGCCATTAAACACTTCGTTTCTCTAAAAATAAAAAATAAAACGAAAAAAATATCACAAAATATAGGAGGAACCCCTGACTTCAATTGGAATAGACATGAAAACTGATATCGGATTCGCGGATGAGGTAATTAAAAGGCGGTTAGATACTGAAGGCCGTAATACAAGATGGAAGAGTGTAGGGGAAAACAGGGTAAAGGAAGGAGGAAGAGAATGAGGTTTCTAGACAATGAAAGCAGGCAGAAGTTACGAATAAATTAACAAAGAAACAAAGTAGGAGAAACAAGAGAAAGTTCTAGCCGTTAGGGACCGTCTAAAAGCCGCCATTAAATAGAATACCTTGTATGAATTGGAATTGCAAACATTTTGGAAATAAAACAGCACTTTTTCAAGAGCTTTTTAAAATACCAAACGAAAATGTCACCAGAGTTTACTTTAGAATGCCACGCACATGCAACTCTACTTTCTTCAAAATAACCTTATCTACAGCTATACCATTTATACAAAAATACCATAACTACAGCGCAATCTCTATGAGGGCTTAACAAAATTTATACGAATCGCAATTCCTAATCATGGTAATAAAGGAAAAGTTTGGTTTTTAACAATAATAATCTGTTCAACCGACGTTTCATAACTGGCTCGAACGATTTCTTTCAAGCTTGTGTGAGTATCACACGTATATATGTTATTCTACTCTCTGTAATATCTGTGCCCCCTTTTTTTGGTTGAGATACCGACACTAATATTTGCAAAACCTTTGCAGTGGCCGGGAGATCTGTGGTCCACAAAACGTGTTCCTCATCACAAACAACTGCCGGCAAACTTGTAAGATCTGATAGACCAATGGGAAAGATCTGAGAATCAGAATAAACTAGCTAATCTGGTGCTGAAGTTACCTCCAGGAGATTTCATGGACTAATAAATTGAGAAAATGGATGGATGTGTACAGAAAAGTTTAAAAGAAAAAAAACGTGGTATAGAATACGGAAGGACCATTTGGCGAGGAAATGGATTCACTGGCAACGAAAAATTGAGCGAAAACAAAAGATAAGCTGTCACGAGTAAGACCAATAATAAATATATTGGCCAAATGAAAATACACCTGACTGAGAGGAACTATGTGGAGGTTAAGGCAATTGGCATTGGATGTAAAGGGTTGGTCAACCTATAATTGAAATTCTTATTAATGCCCGATGAAACAATAAGACTCGAACGAAGCCTATTTGGAATAAAAAGGGGGAACTTCCAAATTTCTGGACAACCAATTAAGGTAAAAAATTCAAACTGCGTACACGAGTTGGAATGATGCCTTTGTAGGAGGGGAGGATCGAATGCAGAACAATGGGGTACAAACATAGGATAATTTATTACGCATATGAGCCTTTAACTTCCGCCACAATTCGCGAATATAATCGTAATTCAAGAAGGGGAAGACATTGGCTGGTGGAAATAATTATGGGAAATATTGAAAATTTACCACATTATAGTTTTCTCGTTTTATGATCACTCGTCGTTTTCCGATTACGTTCTTTTTCCTTTATCGAAGAAAGAAATCAAGACACTTCCCACCCTTCTTGCTCTTGGTCAATGAAAAGGTCGTTCGGCGATTGACATGCAGTGCGAAGGGAGTGAATAATACAAAGGCGCAGCTAAATTTCCTCCCTAAGCAAAACAATCAAATTCAAAATTCCTATTACGATTCTTTTCCATTTGAATTTTCCCGTAATCCTGGCCTGGTTCCAACAGCCTTCGACAGCAATTGCCAATGACTGTTCCTAACACAATATCAGTTGAAGAAATTTTATTTACTCAACCCACAGCCTGACTGGACTCAAAGCACGGATGAGACAGCGTGACGCGCGCAAATATTCATCTATTTCAAATTTCAGGATTCGAAAAAAGCGTCATCATCATCATTGGTCGTTCAGCCCTAAGATTGGTTGACTGCAGCCCTCCATCCTACCCTACAAGTATCTGATAGTATTTGGCTTACTTCCTGGTATTTTTTGCAATATACTTTCTTCTTTATTTGTCCCATGTATTTTTATTCCTTGGCCTTCCTCGTGGGACTTTTCCCTATATTTTCCTTCTGTTATATTCTTCACGAATCCATTATGCCTCAGGATGTGGCCAATCCATCTGATTCTAATTTTCTCTATGGTGTCCCATAGGGTCCGTTGTTCGTCTATTCTCATGTATACTTCTTCATGTTTTATTGTATCCTTCCATTTGATATTAAGCAACCTCCTCAAGCACCAGGTTTCGAAAGCTTCGTCTTTTCTGGTTTACTTTTCCGATGGCCCATGCTTCTGATCCATAGAGTGCCACGCTCCATACGAATGTTTTCACGTATTGTTTCCCCGTCTATAGTTCTATCTTCTTTGAACACAGCAGTTGTATTTTCATTGTGAATGCTCTCTTAGCTTGAGCTACTCTTCACTTGATGTCTGTAGTACTTCTTCCGTCCCATGTGATGGTCCTTCTGAGATAGGTGAAGTTGCTCTAATTTTTGTCCTTCCAGTGTGACTACTGTATTCCGCTTCTCTCTTGCACATATTAAGACATTAGGATCTTAGTCTTCCCTAGGAAAAAAGCGTAATGAGTCCTTAACCGCATATTTTCAAACTTCCATAGCTCTTCTTTCAGTTGAAGATGAATATTGGTGGGTGGGAAGTGAGAGCTTACGTCTACATAAATACCCCGCGATTCACCAAAAAAGTGTGATGCAAAAGGTGCAAGCACCAGCTGGAATGGGTAAAGGATAAGGGAGAGGAAGGGCAAAGGGAAAAGCTTACTGTTATCCAATTCGCCCATGGACATTAATTAGAAGTTATCTGAACACTTGGTATGATGTTGGCTTGGTGGTGATTTGGCAAAAACTTAAAAGTTTTTTCTTTGCTTGGATTGGCGGGGACTTGGGTCACTCTTGCTCTGATTTTGGCGACTGGAATTATTGGCAGAGTATCGACACGTCACTTTCTAACCCCAATACGTAATTCCCATTGGTTTTCCAGGGACCGCAATATGGGGGTCGAGTAATTATACCAGCCAGTCATCTGTTCCCGTGCAACGAACTGGCAACCTGAATGACTCCATCGGAACAACTACCATATTCGACACGGAATGAAAGCGCCCATGGGTCCACAAAAACATTTAATCCCCTGGACTGAGATTTTAACTAAAACACCCGAAATCGGGGATGTGTCACCGTAAGGGTCGTTAGTTTTAAGGGTACCTAACCGGTGGTTGACGGACGCAGACATCTGCTCTATTAAAAATTGGACGGAACGGGAGTGGACTAAAATTACCTTCTCCCGTTTTCTTTTCTTAAACTTCCACATCATCGCATTTTGTTAAGTGACACACATACGCTCAAGTGAGTATTTTATCTCTAAATTACGCCAAATTACGCTATTAATCATTGTGCAATTTTAGATTAAAAGAAATATTTCAAAGCAACTTCTTGAGCTCCGTTCAAGAGCCCACTATTCGCTGAAGTCCAACCAAAATTTCGTTTAAATGCCACGACATCAGGAGATGAAATAACTAAAAAAATAAAAAATCGAGCCAAAAACGATTATATTGACATAGTCTCGAATTGCACCAAACAGGGAAAGAATAAAAATTAACCAGAGCTATATTTATTGGTTACATGGAGTGGAGGGTTAATGAAGAATATTAAGTAAGGTTTATTATTGGGTTATTTCAGCCCATGCTATGAAAAATGAATTTTAATTGTCCTTGACCACCAAACAACACATTGTGCAAATACAATTCAGACTATTAACTCAGATTAATTTAATCATAAATAGGACAATTATACTGATCCGAAATGCTTACATCGTTTCGCTGTATCTATTCTGATAACATAAATAATTTAAATGCACTTTTTTTCTTTTCTTTCAGAAAAAGGGGCCTGGTTGATATAATATATAATATAACTCCAATGCCGGTCAATCCAGAGGTCGCGGGTTCAGGTCACGCCTAGGTGGGTTTTCCTCCATCAAGGGCATGGATGTTTGTGAATGTCATTATTGTAATCTACAAGGGTCAGGTGGGATAAGGGACAATGAAGAATCAGTCTCGCCCCAATTAAAGTCCCTAAATAAGTAATAAATGTTTACGTAGGATGAAGGAGAGGGGATTGAAAAATCTCACGGATCATTACTACGCAATGGAAGAGAGGAGTAAATGAAACCTAAGGCATAATGAACCTACTTCTGCTTAGAGCTTAAAAATATAAAAAAATATGCAAGTACCAACCTCATTTTTCAATTCCAAAGTCGGTTTGAAATGTCGTGTCCTTGTCGTCCCTACCGCGTATGGTACTCACACATTAAGGCGATGTAAGTTGTTTCCAATCCCTGAGTGTCTGTGGTTTTTCAGGAAATTGCTGGGAACCATGCAGTAACAATATTTTGGTTTTGCTGTGAATGTCCCGGGCACCACTCGGATTCTGCCTAGTTTACCTAACTTAAAACCTTACAAAGTCACGGAGTGTCTTCATACAATTAGAAACAGTGGGTAGATCTGAATATTTCTAACAAATAAGACAAGGAAGGACGTGGGGGAAGGTTTTAAAAATATTAATAAACGCGTGACCGTGCACCGCCCATTTGAGGAGGGCAGATCTATGGGTCCGAAGGACGGGCAGGCATCGAAGGCGCTGCCGCTGGATCCCAAAGCCGGATATGGACAACAGGGGAACGGGCGGTAGACAGAACATGGAGGAGGATGAAGAGTGGGAATGGTCGTGAGGGAGGGACGAGTGGGTGGAAATAAATCGACATGCGCGCTCCGAAAAGGGCAGATGCCAAGAGCCGGCCACGCGTACGCAGTGCCGGAACAAGGGAGGAAATGTGACGCAAAATTCAATCAACCGGCGACGGAAAAGGGAAAGGAAGAAGGGTGGAGGATGGGGGTGGGGTTGTGTGGAGGTTAACGAGGAGCGGAGAGTAATATGGAGGGGAAAGAACAATTTTTAAATGCGCTTCAACGGAACGTTGGTGGGACAGATCAACGCGTAGTAATTTTTCTACCTAAGTAATTTAACTCTATGTCATTCCCTATGTTCCCTTCTTTTCACCGACCAATCATGCCATTAAACCAAAGGAAGGCTGGTTTGATAGATCAGGACGGAGTTCGACCGGCAATAAATCCGACGGCTTGCGAAATTCACGCATCAGGGTAGGGGGGGCTGGTTTGGGCCGTCAATGGTTTCCCAAAAATATCTGATGCCCCAAAAAAAATCAAAAAACTTGGGTGAAGCTGGTTGTGCCCAGAGGTGACACCAGGAATCGAAAAGGCCAACGTTCTGCCCACTATACTACGAGGACCTCGATATTGAAAACTATAATTACTTAATTGCATAAGATAGTTGGGGAAAATCCGAAAACGGCAGAGGGTCTTTTCGGCTATCTGTGAGAATTATCACTTGACTCATTGGCACTTGGAATGTAAGAATTGTGTGTGGAATGGAACAAGAGTTGATGATTAAATGATTGCGAAACGACCGATACCCTGCGAGTACGCACTTGTATAAAAGATACCAAACGATATGATGTGGATGGTACCCCTGGTAATGAATGAGCAGGAGCTAATGAAATGGACCACGGCAGTCGGGATTTTGGATTAATTGTGAATGAGAGGGTAAAGATGCAGGTTAAGTAAATATGAGCTAGTAATTTAAGAATTTTTCTATTCTCATATCTCTTCGCGGGAGTTTTCTGACCTGCGTTTAACCACTTAAATAACTGATAGCACGTTATATTAAACTAATGGACTGAGATGAACCACTTTAGAAGTTGTTTTGAATGGTACATGGTATAATTACTGTGCTATATTGTCGTATGTTGAAATTTTAATACTTTAACTGTTTTATTCGGACGAAACGAAAGCCGAATTTTTAAAATCATTCTCGTCTAAACAATAGCTTCTTCAAAAGACGAATGACTGTCACACCCACGCTCATCAATTATCCGAGATCAAAATACACACGCGAGTTGGAGGAAACGCGAGCGCTTGCGTCGGGCGAATTCCCAATCTGCTGACAAACAAACGAATATTACAATCCATCCAGTGGATCAGGAAATAACTCATGCGCGGAGAAGTGCTAGAAGTGCCGTGGCCGTCAAAAATGAAACTCCCACCATCCGCTTGAAAGTCGTGGAAACTGCTGATCACTTCCATCGTCAATGAGTTGAGGACGGTGCTTCCCAAACAGTGCAGGGCCATAAATGCACTGACACGTATTTAACGAAGTTTGTCGCTCTATTAGTAAGCCCGAGATCGTCACATTAACATGAATCGGTGTCGAGGGAATACTAAACGCATTTTCAAGTAATTTTAAGTGGATGCGCGTCGAATCCACACGGATGGATCGCCCAGAAATAGTTCCGGGAAGAGGCGACGGACACGTTAAAGGAGAACGAACCATTTCTCGTGTATAAAATCGCAGCTTGATAAATCCAGAGGGACTTGAAACCCACCGCAGACAAAATTACTTTGAAAAAAATTAATTGAAAGCGTACAAAAATCTCCAAGATAGTATATTATTTCTCGCCATAGTCATAGAATAACTGTCACACTAGTAAATAATAAAAAGTGTTCCACAAAACGTGTGTAACATTTTCATGCACTCGGTTTATAGGAATGACCTAAACTAGTACTGAAAAAAGCTAAAGATCGTTGGATAAACAATGAAGAAACATTTTTGATTTCACAATACATAGGTGCGTTTGACTATTTTTTAGGATAAAGGAGCATCTAAAGAGAAAACTAAACTTTGCCAAAACAATCGATGAACGTAATCATTTTTCCTGAACATATTTCGGGGTCATAACTACAAAAATTTTAAAATAGCTACTATAGCAAACAAGATAATTGTGTTAACGATAGTATTAGAAATCTTCCATCAAGGAAATCACAACTCCAGATGAGAGTTAAGTTAATCTAATACCACAAGGAATGACGTCGGTAACTCCTCACTGGTCTATACTGCAAGTTATTGACTAGCATGAATGTGGAAGTATGATAAAGTTTTCGATCCATATATGACAATTGTAATCCAATCCCAAGTCTAATCATTAAATACACAAATATAAAAATGATACCCTTTTTTATTATAAAAGTCACTTCATTTAACGCACTCGTAACCATCACGCGAGCATATTTTTATTAATTATTGAAATATTTATCTTTTAAAGAGTTAATCGTCAATGAAGTTGTCATATTTCGTTTTTTACCAGTTTTACCTAATGGCTAACGTCCCATCATCTTCCTATGATGGCTTCAGGGATATTATTTTAAAAATTGAGATAATGGCGACCTATTGGCAAGAGCACTCCTAAGCCGACCGGAGTACATTTCTGCGTGGTACATCTGGAGCCACTCTACGAGTCCCAAGCTGTTTGCTATTCAGGTTTGAGTGCCACAGACAAATCTGAGAAAATATACTATATAGGATAGGAATCTCAGGAGTTCGGTTAAAGTTGACTTTCTTTCAAAACTGCTTAGTTTCAGGCGTGATACCTAATATGATGGAATTCGAACAGAATAAACGACCAAATGATAACACTTTTCCACTAGATTATTAGTTATCTATGGGAAACTTCTATCATTTGTTCATTATTATGGACCATTTTGATTTGATTGGCAAAACATCTAAGGTGGTAAAATTTAGATGAATCTCTCTGCATGCGTAAATAGGGCGATGACCCGAGCATTTACGCTGAATTTTAGGACTGAATTTACCCAACTGTCAAGATAATAAAGAATTAATTATTTCTCTAATAACAATTTTATACATCCCATCTTTATCTTTCTTATATCAGTAATTGGATTTGTGAAGATTGTAAGATTTTTCACAATTGAGTTAAAGTATATTGACATAAGGTCTCATGAGATCACACTGCTAAAACTACAGTTTAATTTCACAGGAGAGGGCAATTCTTACACGTAATAAGTGATCTAGAGTGTGAAATTCACGCAACCAAGGTTGAGATTTTGATACCTTTCTTTTTATCACATGAGAGCTCCCATGGACATCTAGTATCCAGGGAAGAAATATTGGCCATATCTCAAAGCTACAAATCGTTTTTCGTCAAGCAATCTTCAATGTAATTCAAAACTTTTAAATTTGCATACTTTGCAATATAGACATGAAACAAATACTGATTCATTTATCGTCATCGGCAAACTCCGTACTTCTGAAAATTGCAAGAACTTGTGAGCTGACTTGCGGCTTTGAGGAAGGGGACCCTGATCTCACGCACATATTCCTTGACTGTTCAAGACAAAATTTTAATCAATCCTGAGATTTCTTGGAATCCCAAATAATTTCAAGGCTGGCGGCGACGACCCCGGGAGACCCGTCTGCGGCATCTGGGAAAGGACTCGGCCACTTTTCAACTGTGGACGATGGGAGAGGTGTGGAGGGTGAGAGGGCGGGGTTAGAGACGAAGAGAGACAAGGAATGGCGGGAGAGGGGAGTTCCTAGGATGCAAGGATTGCGGCGCGTGCCAGGGATATAACATCCGCCCTTGTAGCGAGCGAACGAGCGGTCAGGCGGAATCAATAATGGGACGAATCGTCAAACACAGACATACGAGTGCTAGGGCACTGTGACCGACGATAGTCTCTGCGGAGGGAAAGAGAGAGAAGAGAGGTGGCGAAGCGGTTTAAAGGGTTGCAGGATAGAGGGCGTGGAAAGAGAAGTGAGAGGAGTGAGTCAGGGAGGGAGGGAGGATGGAGGTCGCGCGGGCGAAATTGAAAGTGCGAAACGGGAAATGAGCGAAGGGAGAATTGGTGGGGAGATTGGGAGGGTGTGGGGACTTTGTGGGGGGGGGAGAGAGGGAGGAGGATTACCTACTCGGCCGGGCGAATAGGACGGTCTGGTTGGTTCAGTCGCGCGGACGGAGGGGCTGGCATGGCAGGAGAACGGGGGGTGGAAAAGGCAATCGTTTTCTCTCGCCAACCCATCGAGTTAACATTCCTCTAGGGGTGATCCGATTCGGGGCAATCTGCTCGATCCATCCATCCGCCGGCCTCCTCACCTTCTCCTCCTTCCCCCACCCCCACGACCACCTCTTATTTCCGTCGTTTCCACTTCATGCTCGCTTCCAAGTCGATTAATTCGAACAGAATAAAAAAAACCGAAAGATAAATTGACCTAAAAATTTTGTTAAAGACTATTCAACAATACTAAAAATGCCCACGACAAAAAAACTGGCGTGAATTACCTGTGCCTGTTAATATTTCTCAGAAACCATGACATATTCTGTGCGTTTGACGACTCTGGTGGCGAATGCTGAGTTAATAGACGAAACGACGTATACGATGCAATAACTTGAGGACGGAAAATATATTATGTTGAATGATAATTCTATATTTATTATATTTAGACTCCCCGTGGTGCAAGCAGCGTCACTTACAATCAGTCAGGTAACAATTGACTGCGATGAGGTGCGAGACCACTAACCACAAAATGACCATCATTAGTTCACGTAAATTCAAAATCTGTGACCAAGGTTTAACATGGGGATGAATATTTTTATTCAGACAGCATGATCACCAGCGATGATGGAATCGTGAGGGAAGCTAAAACAATAATTCAACGAAATTATTATGTTAATGTAAAAAAAATACGGAAGGCGAATTCAATTAGCCAGGGCACAAAACAAAACGTGTAGTGTTTGAATTTCCGCGGCCGAGACTCATAGGAAATAGTGGCAGATTATTTAAAAGGAGATAAGAAGCGACGGTAATGTAGAGTCACAAAATCGAGACAAAAATGAAAAGAATACACCAAGTGCTAACGAGGACTTCCATTGAATCGTGTGAGAATAGACAAATCTATTTCCTCCACATATGGAATGAGAGAAATTAACTGAACTCGTTGATAGCACTCAATTCTATTATTAATAAAAACTTCGTTACATTCCATAAAAAACTGATCTCCCAAGACCGATTTCACCCGGTAGAGCACTATCAAGTATAGTACTATTTGAACGTGCTGAGTTTCCACCAAATAATACCCAACAAACGTTCATTTAAAATGGGCACTTCCTCTGGCATAAGGTCGATGAAATGGGAGAGGAAAGTGAGACCAAGCCCCTTCTAAATTTCAGCGCTCTGATTATTTTAATGTATTATTTTGTTAAATAACAAGTCATTTATAAATACCATGGATATGTACGGTAAGAAAGTGAAACTCATATAGAGTAGGAAGGAGGGAGTTAAGACAATGGCTGTTGAAGAAACGCCGTTTGGCTTTCTCTCCCACCCATTATACCCTGTATATCAACCTGCCAACTCTCAAGTAGAAGGAAATGAATCACTATAGACTAAGATCAGATAACGAGAAACAAATAATGATATTTATCTGCGCTAGGTAATATTAAGCAATGACAGATTGAGAGAGAGGAAATACGATAGCTTGGACGAGGTCTATGAAAAAATATCAGACTGATGAAGGTTCCACTCTGTTTCAGGGAATTACCGTCACTTAGGTTGATTTGTTGAACAACAGTTTCGCCCCCAGTACTGGAGGCATCTTCAGGTCCAAGTAATCTTCATTGCGATTTGGCCGCTATATATAGAAGACGCTTGCTGGCCCAGAGCGCTCTGATTGGCTGTTTATTGGCGGAAAGGTGGTATGATCCTTTTTACACGTCAGGGTGTAGCCGCGCTCACGGTTGAAATGATTAGGATTTTTCATTATTTTTACCGCTTTTCTTACTAGTCCGGTAAATGGCGTTTTTCTCTTGCCAGCACTTTTATTTGGTCGAACTCAATTGTGTCCTGGTTCCGACCAGGCATGTTCGGCGATTGCCGAGAGTTTGAAGTTTTTCTCGTCAGTGTCCCTTTGGTGCTCCTTAATTCTCCATCTAATGGACCTTCCTGTTTGGCCGATATGGATTCTCCACATGTGCACTAGATCCCATTTACTCCTTCGTGTATGAGATCGGGGATCTGCTCCTTAGGCTTAGGGATGATGTCGCTGATTTTTCTCGTCGCGGAGAACCTAGTAATTACATCATGCTTCCGTAGGAGCTTACTTATCTTTCCAGCCGTTCCGGCGACGTACGGGATGGTAGCATACGCAGTCGGTTTTTCGTTTTCAGGCTTCTCCGCTTTCTGCAGAATCAGCATCGAAGATCACTTCGACCTGGAGACGCCACCAGGGCCGGGGGCGAAACTGTTATCCAACAAGCCAAGCTACGCAACGGCAATTCCCGGGTAAGTTTAGATGTAAATACATATTGAAATTTATGCATACGTTCATATTCATGCATGCATGGCTGATAGCACACCCCACCGAGCACACCAAACCCTTGCGGCACCTAGCGGAGTATCGTTTAGAATATCGGCTAAGTAATCTAGGACGGTGATATGGTCTTCCCGAAAAAATACAGAACCTTCAACCACTTTATGAAGTCTGAAACCGTCAAAGGCGCAAGAGCGAGTTTCCACCCGGATCTGGACACATGCTAGTGTTGAAGTTAAACCTTGATACATCCTCGAACTAAAAAAAATAGTGGCCTATTAAGATGTATATGCAACTCTGAACCTTCCCTCCGGCTTCGCCGAGGATTCTAATCAACGAGGAAACTGGCTAAGTTCCGGGAAATGCTACAAAAAAATTACATGACATCATGCTTTTCCCCAGGTTTTCCCTCGCTTTCCGGGCCGCTGGGAATGGGCGCTGCCGGGTCCACTGAATACACGATGGGGTGAGTAGAAAGGGAGGGTCGTTTGGACGAGACTCGCGAGGGTGGCAAGGATGCACCCCACAAAGGGGAGGACTCATCCCCCTCGTTCCCCACATCCACCCCCTCACCCCCACCCGCCCATCCCCCGCGGCAGTCTCCCCTCGCTGGACCGTCCATCTTCGCCGCCAAACGCAAGCGAACGAAACGTGTGGAGTGCGGACATCGTTCACTCGCTTATAACAGCTGTCTGCAGCGCATTGCCGGGGAAGAGGAGAGGAGGGGATTCAGGGAGTGAGGAGGCGAAGTGGGGGGAGGGAGAGGGTCGGCCCACTGGAAGAAGCGGGCAGAGGGAGGAGAGGGACAAGGGAATGAGGAGGATGATTTTCTCTACTGGAACGAGTATGGAACTCTTCGGCAGGAAATACACAAGTACATAACATAAATTAAGCAAAGTAGCTCGTTAAAAACTACGAAACTGAAATAAGTGAATCAGCTGCCAGAAAGCGAGTAATAGGGATGACAGCCGTAGCTAACTGTTAGAATTGGATTAATGAATATTGCGGTAACAATATTCCTCAAAAAAGGCATTGTGTCTCAAAATGAATTAATATTTATGTAGCTCACATATGTCATTTGAATCCTAAACCCCGTAAACAGAAGGTAGGATTAATCATAATGAATTTAATTATACTAAATACCTGCATGGCAACACGCATTTTGGGGGTTATGCACATAATTTATTGGCGAAAACATTCTAATTGAAATCGATAGATAAAATAGTCGATATGATTTTTAAAACCAGAAGATAATGCTTTCCGAATGTAGATTTAATGCTACATACTTGGACTCACTCGTAAAATGTATACACCTGGCAAAGATGCTCACAACTGCTTTATCATATACGTACTTAAGTGCATTTCAGGAGAAATTCCAAAGCATCGTCAAATGGTTATTAGGTTTGAAATCAAAACTCGGCTCGGAGCAATAAAAATAATCCTTAGGATAAAAAAGAGCGCAGTTTATAGTGAATCAATTTTATTGATTGAACGTTGCAGACAATGAATTTCATAAATTATCCTTCCTTTACTTGAACACCCAAGGTTTTTCTCAATCCGACTCCGCGTACTGCAGTTGAAAAAAATGATACACACGACGAGGAAGATTTGACGTCAGGCATATGGTCGATGGTGGAGGAAGAGCGTGGGGGCGGGAATCGAAGGAGACAGGGAGTGCCAAAGCTTACTCAAGTCGAAGAAAGACGGGAAATACCAGAGGTCATTTATGTTTTCAATTGCCGAAGCAGCAGGAAAAGATGAAGCGGAGAATCACGCTGAAGTGTCATCTCACTCTCCACTTATGGTATGGGTATGTTTAGTAACCACATGGAATGTGACGCAAGGGATTCAGAGATGCACAAGAGAATGGATTTTAATTATTACCCTAATCAGGACACCCTAATAAAGGACTAATCGAAACTGCGTCGTCGGTGGAACATATTTCTTCAGCGATTCCATTCGGCACATCAGAACCGCTTCCGGCAACACATGATAAGCTTCAACAGCTAAGGTTGAGGGATAACCAGGACACAACATCCTCACGCGTGATGGCAGGAACCGCAACCGTTTTCAAAATACTGTCTACGAAATACCACATATACACGACGTTGGAGCAACACTTGGCCATTAAGATTAGACTCAAAAAAGTGGAAAAGAATTTTTGTAATAAGAGTGATTCCCTCCCTAAGGTCTACTGTATCAGGAATACCGAAATAAAGGGTATAGGTTCGACTTAGGCGTTACCCTCGCTCACAAGGCTCACGTTAATACGAGATAACCTTACACTGGTGTGTGTTATTCTCGAAATATTATTTCCAACTCAAGTTACGGAGGTTGGAAACAAACGGTAATGCTACAACGGTCACGGACACCCCACAGTCCAGTTAAAATAAAAAAATAACGACCTGCTCAATAGAACTGTTTTGCTGGTCAAATGGAGAAATTCATTATGGTCGCACGAAATGTACGAATGAAAAACTATTATCTCATTAGATTAAATACAACGATTTGACTAACTAACTAATAGGAGGAGAAGGAGAAAAAATTAAATGAACGCGAATGTTATATTCGCAAAATTAATATGACGCGCAAAAATAAACGCCCAACGTGGGGCTCGAACCCACGACCCTGAGATTAAGAGTCTCATGCTCTACCGACTGAGCTAGCCGGGCCTTACTCATACCTGCAAACCAATACCTTATAGTTTGTAAGATTTTCCATTTCATTCCCGTTTTCCACATGATTTGGCCTGTATTTACCTTCCATTCTGACAACAGGCGATTTATGTAATGTTTCTCTTCAGGGTTCCTTGTACCCTTATGAAAAATAGCACACACATGTATTTTTGTTGACCTGAATGAGCAAATAATATTTTTTCGCGCATTAAAATGCACATGTACTCCGAGGATATTTTCCCTTTCATGCCCTTGCATATGCACGTGCGACCCTGTATATTGAAAGACCGATGATACACCAGTGTTTGTCGACATATAGTACATGTATCTATCACTATTTGGTTTGTGAGTAATTATATATAAAAAGGAAATACAAACCATAGAAATAAAATAATGCGGATCTGATAGGGAGGATTAATTAAGAAGTTCTTTATTCGGTGCAATGCCGGTATTAATCTAGGTATTATCTCTTTGAATGAGGGCGAACAAAGGACAAAATAGGTAGAAATATATAAATAATCCGACTCCAGATGCACTTCAAATTTTTGGTTCCCATGTTTGAATCAAATCAATAAAATGATATGGTTTTGTTCGTTGAAAGCGCAACTATATTAAACCAATCTTCCGTTCGGGATCAATGTTTATAAGGTATTGCTTCCAACCGAGTTTGCGCTTTCACCGTTTTTAGAAAAACTCTGTTTTGGACGCTAGAGGTTCCACATGCAAAGTGCTTAAATAAAGGTAAATCAAAAAAATCAAAACGATTCGAAAATTCAAGAGAGGGTAAAATTTGGCAACACATTCTCGAACATGTTGCTTTGAAGTGGTTGAACGATAGTATTCCACACATTTTACTTCAGTAAAACACTAATAATAACTATTTCTATTATATCTTCTAATACGATATAACTGATTGCACATGGATAGATATTATTTAAATTAATTTTAAGGCGCGGTTTATGAAGCAATCAAACTGGAACAACATATATTGTGATTTGAGTGTGTACGATTTATTGTCGGTAGTTGGAAGGAGGTAAAACTGGTTTGATGGAGAAGGTTAGGAATGAGAGGCTGGACGTATCTGGTTTTTTAAAAATTATTTCCTTGACAGTAAACAATAGTGTTCCTTATTCCTTGGATTAGCGTATTCTTATTTGTAAAGGCAAATGTAGGACAAATAATGAAGTACGTAATAGTCAATATTATGTCTTAAAGCCAGTTATATTGGTGTTATTTCCGTTTCACGAGGGTTACTGGGAAACTAAAATAATATACACACAGTCACCCTATTACTTATTACCGATAAAATGTTCAAGAAAAAGCATATACATATATAAATATAAACGCTAAAATCACCTAATTAAAAAGCGAAGCAGTTCGGAGAGCCCATTTTTAAATCACCCCAGCCGATAAAATGTCCACTAAAGATGTTATATTATTCACGGAAAAAAAAGAAGAAGAAAATTAACAGCTTTCTTGCTGTGTGGTAGTGTTATGAAAGTTTCAAGGTTGTGCGTGTTCGTTATCGGGGATCGTTCAAAACCTAATTAATGACTGATAAAGAGATCGACTCTTTTCCGGTAATTTTGTGCAGGGAATTAATTTCGCGCACGATTTCTTCAATGATTTACCCACCCTACACAGCACACTTCCCTGTAATCTGACATTTTCGCCGGCAAATGCCGCCTGCATGCCAGATGAATCCACTCATCCGTTTTACCGATCGGAGTCCTACCACGCGCGGACGTTAAGAATCTCCCACGAAATACGCCACCGATGTATTTAACATTTGCATCCTTTTATGGAAGCTCTTAGGGCATTTCAATCCAATGCCAAATGAATGTATTCCATTTACTTAAATACAATGTACTAATATAAATAAACAAATCTAAAATAAAATTTAGTAATAATTTTTATCACGGAAAAGGTGTTAAGGAACATGACAAAAGTCGTTTCTGGACAATGCTGATACAACTGAATGATGATGAGATAAGTAAAAAAAATTCCCTCCTTAAAAATCGGAAAAAATTTTGCTCGCACGTAAAAAATAATGAAAATAGTCTATTTACATATGTCATTGCACCGCGACTTATTGGCAAATCATTATTTAAAAAGTTCGTTAAATGCACCCATTTATTCATCCACCAATTTTGTGGATTCGTCTTTGCATTCGATATCTCGTTGACAAGTAGTGATGAGGTTACATCGCCAAAAATCTATTGCGAGAGGTACGAGGATCGTGCCAAGATGAATGCGCTCTCTGGGGAAGTAGTTGTGAGCATGTATTGACCCACCACTTACACTCATCCTAAGGGATTAATGAACAAAACGGTCGATGGGAAGCATGAACGGGCTCATCTTTTTACGGCGATCCGCCAATAGAGCATCCGCTTATCCTACGCGTAAACCATGGGGTCCAGTACTTTTACTTCTCGACTTTCACAGCCACTTATGGCTGACATAATACCATTGAAATGGTTAAGGATTAAGAGGTTACAGGGAGAAAAAAGGCCGACTCCCATTTAACGAGGACTGAGGCCGTTAACTCGCGAATGGAGAGCGATCGTAAGCTCTGGACACTCGAAGAGCTTTAGAAAGGTTCTGGAAGTGCAAAAATGTTTCACCGATAAGAGCAAAAAATATTCAAGGTGTATTCAGAATGAGATAGGATAGTTCTTGATGACTAAGAGAACTTCTGTAAGTGGCGAAAGGCAATTCTTTTTGACTTCGTAAACCAAGAATTCCACCCAATACAGTATCGATGTCGATAAAATCAATCACATCGGAACAGATTTCACATTTGAAAAGTCCATTTAATCTCATTTTTAAGGAAGGTATAAATTGCAAGTCGACGATAAAGATAGTCATATGCTCGCAAAAATCTATATCGGAATCCAATAGTTGGCAAAATACTTTTTCCTCGTTTTAATCTGGGTCCAATAGGTTTCAGTTGCAAAGAAATGATGCCACCACTATTTTCAATCTCTAGTAAATGTAAAATCGAGCAACAAGAGCTGACGATTGCAAACAATTGGCCAATCTTAGTACCACTTGGAGACTATTTTGCACTAATTTTAGATTTTCACTGGCAATTCAGATCCTCTATTGCTTCAAATCGATTGAAAACATTGCTTTTAATATCCCAACTCCGAACTGAAGGACTTCATTTTATTACGCGCTCAATTTGTGCAAATATTTCTTTTATGACCAGAGGTTCGCCATGCCAAGTGCGTGCTATTCATTTTTCTTTAAGTTTATAATTAACATTCATGATTCCATAGCAATAATGAGGTACTCGTGGAAACGAAATAACAACCAGGATATGCTACGTGCATTTTGAGAAGGTGTTCAAAAGAGTCTACTGGGCAATGTTAATGAACATTTGGCAGAACATAAGATGACAAAGGAGAGATATAAGACGAATTCGAAACCCATACACGTCTCAGACTGTTAAAGTACGGATAGCGAATGGGGAATCGAGATGTGCAGCGTTAGGCAGGGGATTAAGACAGATGTCAATTATAACCTATTATTTTCGGTATTTCAAAACATTCAGAAGTGGGTGGACGAAGTGGCTGAGACAAGAGGAAGAACAAGAATTGAAAGCCACTTATTTTGATTCAAAGTAACATTTTTCTCGCATGTATTCGGTGAATTCGCCTCTGAAGAACGTAAAATCTCCAGGATAGCATGCTTTTTTGTAGAAAAATCAAATCGTGTAATTCATTTAAATGAATTTTCTTACAAAAGGCAAATATATTTAAAGCTTATCCCGAAAAATTATAATATAAAATTATAAATTAGATTGAATGAAAAAATACAGTTGCGACGAGTGATGTTTTCGTATGTAACGTATATCCGAATGCGAAGGACTGCTACCGAACGAAAAACAATCTTTGGATCGCAATAACAAATTGAACTTTCTGCGTTTCGATTTTGCGTATTTCCCAGGTGCAGAAAATTTTCCTTTGGGTGAGTTAATGCGTTCGCGCGGAATTTCGGAACAATTACAAATAACTTGATTTGTGTATGAAATTTCGCTTGGGATTAATGGGCTCTAATGAGTCGTTACGTCGTCATTGAGGCCACTCAAAGTGTGTAGATGAGAGATTGCACACCGGCGTTATCACGCGTGTTCGTGTAATAGAATTAAAACTCGCATATGCTTCAACCGCAACTCCATATCCCCTTGCACGAATTAAACTTTTATTACACTTAATCCAATCCTCATCAGCGTAACGAATTCATATCACCCTGGGCGCGTTGGGTGCATAAAGAATGCCTTATTGTATTTAAAATATTTTTATCTTGCGTTATATTTATTAATGAATTCGATTATAGTTTTCTAGATTACGTTTGCCATTTTTTTATGGCAATTGGTGTCTTTTTATTTCATGTGTTTGCCTGCGCGAATGCCCACTATGCATATACTCTTTCTTATGTTTTTGCGCTCGATGTGCATTTAAAAAATATAATATTTTGACAAAACTAGTTGTTCGAGAAAAGCAATCGTATACAAATGAAGAAACCGAAATGATTTTAAAAAGAAGACAAATTCCTGTACTCCTGATGTACCTTTGCTGAAATAGCTATTTCATCAACATCTAAGGTGACCGAATAGATGATTTTATTCGGGCAAAATTGAGACCATCACGTCTTTCATCCAATTAACTCATCGTTACAACACTGTTAAATCTAATACAAATGATGACAAAAATATTTACAAACATATTAATATATATGCACAGATAGATGTGTGTGTGTGTATATATTCTCCTGTGTTTGTCCTTAATGTGTTCCTATCCCTTTTACTTAAATGTATTTCCATGTAAATGAATGAATATATATATATATATATATATATATTTGTGTGTATATATGCGAAATATTGTAATTTTTGACTTTCCGGCTGTCAGTCCGTCTTTCTACGCCGTCCAGAAGATACCGATGGACCTAAGGAGGGGAAACTTCGCACGTGTAAATATGATCTTTTGACCTGTGCACAGTCATTTTATTTTACTCATTAAAATACAAAGAAATTCGTTTAGAAGGTTCTAACGTTGGATAAACTATAACTTGAGTAAAAAAATAAAATTCTCTCAAAATTTTCTCACGCCTCACTCGATATTTTGAGACCAATACGATCGAATGCCACTTTTGAGTGATTTTATCACTTTCGTGAGGTCGGTTGCTATGGAGGTCTCATCATCTTTCCCGGCAAATCCGCAACTATTGCAAGTCACGAGATGGATATAGAAACTTTTAAGTACGTCAACGAGATAACGACAGGACTTTTTACTGTACACATGGTGCATTAAAGCTATAGAAAAAAAAACATTTTAAGCGAAGATGATTTCTCCATTCTTATTTTCATTAGTCTTCTTCCGCATTACGACGGGGCGGGTAATGAGTAAATTTTTTTGCGACCACCGCAAAGATAGGTATGCTCCAGACTTTGAAAAAGAATGAATTTGTTAATTTAACTCTCAGTTCGTGAGAACTTTCCCTAATAAAATATGATTGCAACTTGAGTTGATTATGACACTTTACAAATTTCCTCTTCGGGAAAATCGGGAGCAGCTGCGCTTCGACGTAGTCCATCTCTTTCCCTTTGTGCCGTTCCAATAACACCTTATACAGACAAACGCCCCGCAGCTCATGAAGAACCAACATGACCGAACATACGCGCTCCGACTGACACCCCGAGGAAGACTAACTCTCAGGATGATAAACCCGGAGCTCCTCCAAGTACCGTCGGAGGATATCACAGGACGCCTGATTGGAGCCGTCTCGGGGAGGACGGTCCGAAGGTTAAGTCCGAAGCTTAAATCTGAAGGACGATGGGGGGAAGCCACCGGGTGGCGTGGGGGAAGGAGGTGGGAGAGATGGAAATGCCATCCGATTCCCCGGATAATGAAGCTGACGCCACGGGTGGGACTGGCTGGGGCAAGAAGGCCCGGTGCACATCTGGGTTCCACGGAGTCATTGCAGCAAATTAATGCCAGTGGGGGGGGAGGAGAATGAAAGGCCTGTAGGTGCCTCAAGCCGCAGATCCGACACTCTCAACGTCTCCGAAAATGAAGGTTCCTTCCTCTACATCTTATGCTGCTATTCGCGTAGAGGGCATGTCTGGGGATGTTAGGTCACCGGGCATTGGGGTGATTATTGAGTAATGTGTCGTAAACTACGTCTCCTGGTGTTGCACTCTCGAATGGGGTAAGAGAAAGAGGATCCTTTATATCGATCGGTTCGAAAGTCAAATTCATTAAACTTCCAGCTGTGGGACTCTCCTATCAACGTAATGCTACGCTCTGAGCCAGCGTTACACTTGAAAAATTTACTTTCATTTAAAATTCTTACCGCATTCATTAAAAAAACGTTCCATGCTGGTCCAGGTTTCCAGCGTCTGCGAACTCATGTAATCCAATAATGGCGCGATATTTCTGTTCGTTCATAAAAGATTCTTCTCGAAACGGGAGACATTGTCTCCATATCCTGTTCAGTTCCGAAATTATGTCTTTTACATAGGCTCCTAAATGCTCGCGGCTTATTCAAGGCGAGGACTGACCATACTTGTTTAATTCAAATATTTAACCACCATTTGATTGATAAACTCGTAAACGTAATGAGAGGGTCAAGGAGCTTTGTTATTTCACGTTAGCTAAGCCACATCTTGAGTATGCTCTAAGTGTATGGAATCCTCATGAATAGGCTTAATTTTGGAACAAGATCAAGTGCAACGTAGAGCAGCCAAATTTTGAGAAGTTCTCATGAACAAGGTAGCAGTGTTACAACACTATTGGAAGAATTAGGATTGAAGCCATTAGTTGACCATAGATTGAAACACAGGTTAAATTGACAGCGTAAATTTGAACCAGATTACTTATATGAAGATGTGCAAAACATATTACAGGCCCCGACTTATTATTGTAAATCAGATCACCAACGTAGAATTAGGGAGATAGATAAAAGAGCGTTTAGGTTTTAAATATCGTTTTTCCTCGTACTATTAGAGATCGCTAGCGTGAATACGATAACTAGTTTGGAATGTATATATTTTGTCGATATCCTGCATATTTTTGTACATAGGCCCATATTTTGAACACTTCTCCCGCATTATTTGAATACACAAATCCTATTATTGAATATTATTGCATGTAAGTGCCTTATTTTGTGTGCTTAACTTTGGTCCAGTGTATAATCAGGCTAATATTTGCGTAGATGTGTCATGATTGGGATTCTGCAGGCATGGGTGGCGGCCACACGCCCTTGCGGCGGCTTAAGTTTCATTATTTATATGTAGATGTAGAAATGTAAACGCTTCTTTCTACATCTACATAACACCCCACAAGCCTCCGCAAGGGCATGTGGCGGGGGGTTTTGGTTAATGCTAGGTTAAATAAGAAGAAAGGAAAGAGAATATAGGATGGGCACTTCAAGTACCAAAAACCAGTAAAAAAATTAGAGGCATCTACGTCTAATAATACCTTGCAAGCCGCCGCAAAGGCGTATGGCGGGGGGTATTAGGTGAACACCCGTACAAGATTATAAAACCACATGCAAAACCAACATATCCATGCAAATCTACAACCAAAAAGGTGTATATATCCATGCGAAAATGTTTTTAACTTTCAGGCATACAAATACATATACTATCAATCAAAATACACATACACATGCACTTGCGAATATACCTTATGTCTACGCAGCGTTTATCTTTTTCTGACACGTAAATTGAATGTCTTTACTATATCTATATTTAATTGGATTTCTTAGTATTCTGATTCCGAATTTTTCGAGGAAATAACTAATATTTGTATCTATCTGTACTGAGTTTATTTCCCTTACGTTGTCTTTGTAGTCCAGCCTAGCTAAATGGTGTGGAGTGGGGGCCATAATAATTTTTTGTGTCATTGCATTGTTATTCGGTAATTAAAAAGATCTCTGCCAATTCATGAAAAAATACAAATATTCACTCATGCATACGGATACAATTTCTCACGGACATGAACACACGGGAATATAAATTAGTACATTTCCATATGAATCGTGCAAAAATGGATGTACTTTACTAGTCCATTAATTTATGATTTTTCAATTGAAAAATACATGCTCTTACGTACTCGGCAGATAGGGGTCGATTTTACTATGAATGTGCATCATTCGAGGGACGAACGAGTACTTCAATCGGTCAGTGATGGTGTCTGTCTCTCTCTTATTTTATTTCGGTGTTCTACCAATATAGCTTGTGGTCAAAATAACTCTCTACGTGTTGCTATAAAAGTAAGGTTAAGTGGGCTCTACAAATGTAGCATTGCATAGATATTTGAACCGTGAATAATTCTCTTTGAATCAAGGATGACATCTGAAAGAATATGATGGACCGAAAAGGACCGACACGGGGTTCAGAAAGGCTAGCTGGGGGATAAGCGCGGTGGAGGGGTGGTAAGGGGACCGGGTAGTCGAGAGAGAGAGGGTGCGAGGGAATGGATGGCTTCGGGTCATGTGCGCGAAAACTGGTTTTCCCCGACCCAAGTTCCATTCGTAGATGATGACACGCAAGGGAGTCAGTGACGCAAAGAGGGTCTAATTGACGTCACAAAGGGCTGCGGTACCACTTCTACACATACCTGTTTCCCTCGCCCACTCTGCCCTCCTATCTCCACCTGCGTCCCAAGGACAGAAGGGGAAGAGGATCTGCGATGTAGAGAATTTGCGATGGATCGAGCCATGAAAGATGGCGATTGTTGGGGTGGGAGAGCTGCGAAGTGCCGAGTTCCTCCATGAGATGCAGAGAGAGGGGGCAAGGGGTCCTGCTTTTTCTGCCTCCGATTATAACGATATGCAAACGACCGTTCTTCCTTCCAGCTACTCGCGGTCATGAAGATATTTCGATTCCTAGAGTTTACCGTAATAAAACAACCAATACGGTTTCCGTAAGGGTAGATCTTGCGAGACCCAAAAGGCAATTTTCGTTCATGATATTTTGTTTTCGAGCGCAAATATTCAAGTCGATGTATTTAAAAAAAGGAAAATATTCTCAAATAAAACTTATTTTTGTTTGACTTACAAATATATCTGAAATAAAACCAGACAAAAAACTAAATCGCATACTCACTTGTTTCAGATAGAATTAAAGATAATATAATTAATTCTGTATACAAGGAAATATCGTCTGCCTGTTGAACTCGGATGTACCAAAATAAATTACTCTGGAATATACGCGGTCCACTTTGTCTCCATCTCTTCGCAATAAAAACAATTCATTAGAATTAGTCTACATTCCTTCAAATAAATACAATTATTATACATTATTTTTGGTGATTGTAAATTGTTCATTTCACAGGTGCGAAATAAATTGGATTTTGTACATCACAGTACATTATTGAAAGCACGATTAAATACAAAGTAAACATTTATATTAAGGCGTGCTCAAATGCAGTTATTATTTAAAATCAAATTAAAACAATAAACACAAATGAACAACATATTATATGTGCATAATATTATAATTATCAATATTCTGGGACTCCTCAATGACATTTAAGCAATTTTATTCGTATAAGTTACTGAGGAAAAATTTTTATCCTGCTCGCTTAATGTGAAATGGTAGAGGTTTCACTGATTTGACACCAGTATTGGGACAGCGGCAGCCATAGATGAAACATGTTTGGTTCGCTTACGGCAACGATGGAGTTAACATCCGTTGCTGCATCAAAACTTTGCTTTCTCATGAACTGCATTGGTCTTCCGAGGCCTATCTATTGCCAAAGGTGACTAACGTACTGGCTTTCCACCCGAAGGACCGGGGTACGAATCCCGGCGGCGGCAGATATTTTTCAGTGGTATTCCGATCCCTACTAGAGGTGCTTTGTGGAGGGCACTTTGAGCGAGTACGCTGTCCGTCGGATGGAACGTTAAGCTGAGGACCCCTTGGCGCCTTTCGTTAAGAGTAGGCTAGTGCCAACGCCGGATTTCTCTCCACCCTTCATCCTTTCCGGTCCTAATTGCGCAAATTACCTAAGCTGTCGGTCGCCTTCCCTAAATACTAGTACTATTGCCAAAGGAGGTTTAAGGAGAGTCTGTTCTCCCTTACAGCACGGCTAGAAGACGGTTTCAAATGTCACGAGAGGGGAGGTATTCAACTGCAAAGGAAGTGAACTAAGAGCTCCAGCCACTGCTATCACGTAACTAAGGATTAATGTTAAGCGTTATGAGAAATATTGAACCTTTCATCGGGTGCCACCCACACGCTGGTAACAAAATAAGTGCGCATAATACATATTTGTGCTCGGTGTGATCAGAGGTACCTACAATACTTACACAATAGTCCGCAAGGGCGTGTGGCGGGGGGTGTTCGGCAGCCACTCGGTAAACCGAATAAAACCACAGGAAAACTAATAAATTCATGCCAATTCATTCTCACAGACACGTATATATTAATGCAAAACCCTTTTTAACTTATACACATGCAAACACAATTACTAGCTACTAACATACGCATGCACCTATGAATATATCAAATATCTAATCAGCGTGTTATCTTTTCATTATATGAAAATCGAATATGTTCACTATTTCGGTAATGACTGATTTCTTACTTTTACTCGCGTAGTCTACTATTTGAGGTAGGCTTTTGAAGGAAGCATGGAATAAGCACTGCTATGCTTCTAATACAATACTCATCAATACAATCTAATACAGTCATGAATACATTCTAACACAGTCATACAATAAGCACTCCTACCCGCCTAATACGACGCCTAATTTCCTAAAATGCTATTTTGAGAAATACTATTTTTCAGCACATAACATACAATATTCCTTTGGATCAAAACTTCCGATTCCTTACGTCACACTACTAAGCCTACTCAACATTCTCCCCTATATTCCACCGTCTCAAACCTGCAATCGACACTAATTACACACATTTAATTTTTGACTAGTTAAACTCCCATCCTAAATACATTAAGAGTACCCAAAAACAAATGAATTTAATTTTTTTTCTAATTCGAATTAATCATGGGAAATTTTCTCGTCACAGTGTTTATAGCTCAAGTTACGGAGGTCTGAAACAAACCGTAGTGCTACCACGGTTGCGGTCGAATTCACAACAGGAAAAAATTACACGAGTATTTTGCGATGATTCTAAAGTTAGAAACGCTGGATTTGTTACAAATGGCAACGCTGTATGCATTTAAGTAACGTACACAGGAGTAAAGTGGCACAATCAAACCATATTTTCCATTGCCTAACGTCTTAACTCGTACCAATCTACACAATACCCCGCAAAGGTGTGTGGTGGAGGATGTCGCGGCACCAGCCGTTTATGCATAAGTATTCGTTCACACAGGAACTAGAACATACATATTAGCAAAGATAAAAAAACACTCTGCACACACACCGGAAGCAAATGACCTCCTTATAGATTTTCACGCTAAGCTACCATACTTCCCCTGCTTAAGACTGATTTAATTCATTTATTGGTTTCATGAGTGGAATTCGAAACTTGTTTAACAGAAAAATAATGCGTATTCGCTGTAACTCAATGCGGTAAAAGTTCTCCCATTGAGTCTTCATAACAGCCCTTACATCCATCTTTGGGAAAATTTAAGATTCCCCGTTTCACCACGGTATTTTAGGTATTCACTCTATGAACTGTATGATACGTCCTTTTGAGTAGGTTACGGCAGTTTGCAGACAAGGTTGCCGAATCACTCGCGACACTAATCGTTTTTCTTAAAAGACGCAGGGAGCGACGCATTCCAAGTTTGTTTTCAAATCCAATTTTATCGCACAACTGGCAATCTCCTCGAGTATTCCCATGCAAATGCACTTAGGACGTTGTCCCAGTTTCTACGGGAACGCGTGGATTTCTATGTAAACTGCCAAGGCTTCCTTTGGGTTTTCAAAGGAAATCTTGAGGGAATTTCTAGTGGGACAATGAGAAGGTATCCAAGAGTTTAGAACCACCTTGTGCAAAGAAAGATATCAAGAAATTCGAGACGGGAGGAAGACGAATTTTCGCGTACTAAGGATCGAGGGGAGCGAAAAGTAGGGGGAGGGTGACCCACGTAAGGAGTGGGGGGTTGTCCCGGCAATGAGAAAATGATGGGGGAGGTTTGTGGGGAGCACCACTCGACTCGTACTCGAAAAAGGAGTGGGGTGAGGTGGGCAATAGGGGGGGGAGGTGGTGGTGGTGGTCGCCGCGGAATGCCTCGCAATTTAGGACAAGAGGAGACTACAGACAGAGAAATATGGAGAGAGATTTCTCTACTTCCTCCCACCCTCTCTCATTCTCCCCCTCCCCTCCCGTAGGCCACGCTTTTTGTATAAGTGAGGGGGAATAGATATTCAATCCCACCCCTCCCCTGGCTTATCCTCGAGAAAGATTGGGACGGAATGTAGAATCTTCGAGTCCACGGGGCATTAAACGGAAATTACGAGTACTCGACCGTAGCAGCTATATTAAAGAATTCTTTATGATTGCTAACCGGCTGGGACCGTGCGACATACAGCGCCCCCCTTCCCTTCCCACATAATGACATATTAAATCGTGCCCTCACAAAGAACCCTTCCATTTGGGGCGAGCAATGCAACGCATTATTACCCCGAATGAGAAATTGTGCAAACAACTTATACGGGGGACGAAGAGGTATCTACATCTACATAATACCCCGCAAGACCGTGTGCCGGGGAGTGTTAGGTCACCGCCTGCAAAAGGGAACAAAACCACATGTAAAATCAACACATCCATGCAAACCTCTACCCGCAGTGGCGCATACATTCATGCAAAAATCCTTTCAACTAACACCCATTCAACACAAGGGTTTTGACAACAAAAAACACAAGGTTAGTGAAAGAGCATGCAACTGAGTAGAACTAATTTTTCCCTAGGCGCTGAGGGTGGCAAGTAGATTTTTTGCCATACATAACCCTACAGTTGCTATCCCGTATTGTTCGTGGGAAGAACGAGTTCTTGAGTCTGCTAGTTCTGGCATCTATTTCTCGAATTTTATATAAATGATCCGGGCGACTCATGTATGTTGGAGTGAGAATAATTTGCGAGACCTCAGTTCTGAAACATACGGATCTGAATTTATTTATTAAACTCAACTTAGCATTGAGCCGTCTTTATTTAAAGGTATCCGGCGAAGTCTACGGAGGACCTACTTATTAAGACGCTATGCTGAAAGCAATGCGGTAATAAACATTTAGTATTTCTGAACGGACGTAATACTACGGTGAAGTGGAACTACTGAACAGCCATCCACAAAGATTTAAATACCACCAATCATTTATGGGTATTACAACATTTTTTCCATTCAAAATACTATCAAAGTGTGAGATGGATTAAGATAAATTCAATTTCACCACCAACGAGAGTATTTCGCAAACGAAGAAAAATGCGCAAAACGAACGAAGAAAAAAGTTTGACATTTGAGGCATTAAAATCTAGGGTACGCCTAAACTAGGGTTATTTACGCCAGGTACAGCTTGGAGAATTTCAAACAGGAGCCAAGTACCAATTGTAGCTTAACCAAAAGCCATAAAAAAATATACACAAAATTACGTATAATCGAGGTCGAATGGGAATATTACTTCTTGGAAGTTTCTTAATGGCAAACGATATAAACCACTCTACATGTACATAATACCGTCCAAGCCACCGCCAGGGTGTGTGGCAAGGAGTGAATCAGCACGTATGCAGCATCAATAATTAAGTTTCTTTAATTGTTAGCTATAATAAATATACACAAATCAGATAATGATAATAGGAAAATGCACTACGGTAAGTGTAATACATTTTCAGAGCATAGGAGACCAAGTTTTAGTAACAAGAAGGAGCATAACCTAAGGTCAGATAAAATAATGGCGACATATAAGGCTAATTAGAATGAAAAAACAACTAAACTTCTTATAATCTAGCGCGGTGTCTCAAGAGATAGCCTGACCCAATAATTATCGTTTATAGGAAAACTTTCCTTTACGAGGGCGTATTGAAAAGTAAGGTCTCCTATTTCTTTAATGGACAATCAAGTTTATTCTGAACTTTGCGTACATCTTTAGAAAGGTTGAGCATTTAGCTATTTTTCTACATAGTCGACTTAACGATGAATCACTTTTGGCATCCTTGTAACCAGCTTTTTAATACCGGCGTCGTACCTTTCTCCCGCCGCGTCGCAAAGCCAACTGACGACTGCTTCTTGCACTTCTTCCTCGTCTGTCTTGAATTTCTGTCCGCCAAGGTGTTTTTTGAGAGCGGAAAACAAGTAAATAGTATGTTATACATATTTTTTCAAAATATCTGCGGAAGATGGTGCAACAGTAACTTTCGACTGAGTTATCCGATAATGCACATTAAAATGCAACAATTTCAAACAGAGATCCTGTCAAGACGAATGACTTTACTCTCTGAAATTGTTTCATTGTCTCAATTAATCATGATATACTTAAACGCTATCGTGCAGTCCGTATATAGAATTTTGTTTCTATCGCAATCTAAATAAGTATATATTACAAAAACACGCCGACCGCTATTAGACATTTTACAGCGCCTACATTATATTTTAACAGACGCGTTTTAATCTTCCATTTTCAAGAACCGAAAACTTCAATGGTGAAATTACATGCAAAACTGAATTGAAATCATTTTCTTTAGCAATGGATTATATAGGAATTGCAACGACGGTGAATATGATATGTTCAATTCACAGTATAATATAATAGAGCCAGGGGCAACATACTTTCGCACTTGACAGGCGATTCAAATCATAGAAGCGGCGAAGGCACGTGAAGGAATAAACGTTCCACGTGGACAATCGAGCTATTTGACGTCATTACTTTGAGAATGCAACGCTGACTCCAGCCATCAACGCGTCAAGGGGGTAATGGGAAAGAGCTAACCTTAAAGTAATTGCTTAGCTTACCGGATTCCTCGCTCGCTCGAAATTATATTCGTGCTGCTTTCACACACACACCACAAAGTAGAAGACTCACCTGGAAATAAATAAATAAGATCAGGTTGCATTTTGACAGAGGCAGAAATGCTTACATAAGGATTACGTGACTTATCAAAATATATTATATATTAATCAAATAGTTGTAAATCAAAGGAATTTTCAAGTCAGCCAAATTGCATCTTTGAGGAAAATGCTGGCAAATGAAACTGCTAGGGCACTTACTAAACGTTAGAGCAGTGTTTCCCAAACTTTTCCAAGCCACCTTGGATTCTTGGATCTCATACACATGGATTTATAAATCTATGCTCAATGCCCCCCAATCGATAGTTTTAAAATAATAATAAAAATCACAAAACGAAATAACCAAATGTGGAACATTGAAATTATTAAATAAAAAACAATGACTAATCAAATGATTATTTATAATCCAATAGATGCATAATTTTAACTCCACATTTATGCAAAAGACCTAATGCACAATAAAAGGAACATAGGTACAATAGGTAAAATATACTTTTTACATAACAATAAATTATCAAAACAAATAATTTTAAGAAAGCTTTTTTAGAAGTTTACATGTCATTTTTTTACTTAAATTTTGCAATTATATAGCATAAACATTTCCAATTTATGAAAAGAGAATTACTAATCAAGTTTTGTTAAAATTGTTAAGCATTTTAGCGACTATTGATTATAGTTTTTTATGGCGTAGAAGTGAATTAAGGAGATTCTATTGCCTAATTTATTAACATATTTCCATCACATAAGATTTCAATGGGATGAATGGGCTTGACGACCTGATACCAGTTTTCTAACGTCCGGTCAAATGTCCCTTAGCAGGAGTCTTTAATCACCGGTTTAATCACAAACCTCAACATGCTTCTCCACTTGGAAATAAGCTGAATGACTGTTTTGTAGGGTAAAATTTGATTTTTAAGTCACTGGGATGACGTTAATGTCCGTGGTTGGGTCGAAATTTCTGCATATGACTTTTTTCTCCATCCTTCATCCATTCCTCATAATAATTGACCACAGGATACCTCCCATTTCTTAATTTAATCACAATTAAGAACAATTCTTCACTATATTCCACGTTGGACAATCCAACTCCATGGTGATGGTAAATGGAACATGTTCTTGATTTCCATTTCCCAGTACGATCATCAGAGGACGACTTCACAAATATAACTGACATGTTACCATGTTTTCAGTAGTATACGACCTCAAGGTTATAGAAATGAGATGGAATCGTGTTAGGAATATCGGAAAATGTCAAATATGTAGCTGTCCCACTAAATTTAAACCTATTTAATGGATTACACATAGAGAAAAATACGGGTCAGCCTTTAAGAAGTTAGATTTCAATAAAAGGGGTGAAGGAAAATGTAATAAAAAGGCAAGTGAGAGATGATAATACCCTTTAATTAGAAAATATTTGGAATTCGGCAAGTATTTAAAATTCCGTCGGAGAAATCGTCATTTAAGGAATTGGACAACCTTTTTTGGAGTCTGAAATTGGAAGTGTCAATTGCGAACTCCGGAAAAAACTTTCCACATGCTACATACATTTATGAACTTAACTACTCTTGTCTATTTGTTGAAAAATATTTTAACTGCCACCTGACAGGGATGCATAGCCAACCCAAGATGGAATCTATTCACAGAGGCTACCTATTCGGTAGCGTTCGGTATTTAATGATATATTTTTCACGATTACTTCGAACCAAAAGATTCACGTGAAACAATTGAATTCTCTCGGAGGCTTCTTTCTACTGCCATTGAACAGCTTGAAGGAAAATGTGTCTTTCCCTGAACTCCCAGAAGATTTTCAGCTCTTGATTTTTAAAGATGGCATTTCTAGAGAAAAATAGCAAATTGAGGACTGCCGAAAAGTTACTCCCGCCCTCTAAAACAACAATGAACCATTACCGAACTCCCAAATGCAAAGAAAATTTCATCGTCGACACTTGACGACACTGAAGGCGATTGCTAATTCGGAAAGAGCAAATAGTTGGGCGAGAGTCTTAGCACCAACCGAATGTTAATCGCATTAAACGACCGTCGGAGTGGTTGGTAAACGCCGGCGTCTCGAACATCGATTTCCCCGTCTCCGGAGGGAAACGAATGGATGAAAGGAATGAACCCATAAAGAGGAGATTTCGCCGGTGAACGGGACGACTTCGGGGATTGAAAAACAAGGACGTCGACAGATTGATGAGAAATCGCAGCACAATCTAGAGAGAAATATGATACGCCGGTAACGAATTGAAAAGGCGGGCGAGTCTTCTCCCACCTCTTTTTTTTTGCTCTCACATCCGCGTCGTAACTCCCAGAGAAATGTCGTCGGGGGAGAGGGGGGAGGGAGGCAATCCAGGGCTGCGACGAAGCCACTTGGTTAAATTGAATTTTTAATTAAATTTTGGGAGAACGCACGGGAACCGTTTTTTTTTGCTTCCATCGCATGGACGGTTTCTCAAGCACCGCGGTTTAAACAAAACGGTCGAAAAATAACTGCCCATTTCGAAAACATGCTTATTTTCGTGGTCGCATAAAATAATCGGAGTTGCCTAGCCCCTAAGCGGTAAAATACAAGCTGGCTTATTCACAGGCCACACTTATCTATTTCTATTTCAGTTGTAAACGAATATTCAATCACTCGAAACCTCCTTTCAGCCTAATGCAGCGTGAGGGTTAGAATAGATAATGGTTTCTTCTGACGATATAATTATAACTAGAATTTGATTTTTTTCACTGGAAAGGAAATTGATTTGTTTTCACTAGAAAGAAGTATAGTGCTTCCGGCACTTTAGTATAAACTGACAATTAGGAAATTTAATTTTTGATGCTGGATGCAAAGCGTTAAATACTCCTACCACACACCTTAGGGGAGTCTTACAGGGTAACATGCCGACGTGAACACGATCAGAAGCAGCAATTTGTTTCAATTCTCCCTGATGATTACTTACGAAAAAGAAAGTTACCTTGGAAAAAAAATTAAATTTAAAACACGCGTGGTAGTAAGCATAGTTACGTGGAACTGCAAGTATTTTTCCAATGATTAACGCATAAAAATATAATTTTTCCGTATAAAAATACAATTTCCTTTATGAACAATTGTTTATTACCGATTTCTAAATTCGAAAATACTGTAAAAATTAAGCACGAACCACCTACACACTTAAGAAATTTGGCACTAATTTCAATAATCACTTGTGGTTGTTTTATTAATTCGAATTGGAGAAATCCCCCTTATATCTCTGAGAAAAATTTCAGCGAGAATAAACTCGAGGTAATTAGTTGTTTTTGGCCGTATTCTCTCGGAGAATTGGGAAGTCCCATTTGAAAATTTACTGAGCCCATAGAGCTCCGGGGTAGGAGCAATACCATCTCAACGGTGAAATAAAAGTACTGTACAGTTAAAAGAACTAAAATGAACTTCGGTGACTACTTCAAAATGGTATTTTATTTCCAGTTAAATAAGTCTCCGACATAAGGGAATGTTTTTAAGTTCTGAGTTGAACAGTTTTGAGTAAATGAAGTATTTATTAAAAGGGAAAAATAAAAATGTCTGTGAAAATACTTAAATGATAGAATTTGAACAATTATAAGTTGTTTCCGGCTATAAACCGGAGTGTTCCTAGTTTAAATCCGGGAGAGGGAAAAATCCTTCGGCCATTGTGTCATTGTCAGGGTACCAGGTCCATCTCGGAAAAGTTAAGGGTCTCAGGAATCGAAGACTTGATCCCCACCATAAACCGATTTTCAATCAACTTGATCCCCACCAAAAATTCAATTGCGGGGGAAGGGGTATAAGAATACATATAATTTCATTTCATCTTCCACTTAGTACATATTATCCTGGTCTACATCAACGCCGTCCATTGCATCTTGCTCGAAGACTCAAGCCCGTTATTAATAAAATGATATCCATCTACATTGGGATGCTGTGGGGACGACTGAATTCTCTCCGCGACGAAAACACGCGTGCATTGCCACCGATTTCCAATCATTCCCGAACAAGTAAACCTCCACTCGTGAGTGAGGGTGGCGGGATCACGGAAATTTCTCCCACGCACGTAATAACGTGGATTGCTGTCGCACAAATAAAATCTGTAACCTCAAGCCAAGAGAAAGGTCAAAGGTTCAGTCAACCCTTAACGAGAGAGAGAGAGAGTGAAAGTGAAGGGGTCTAGGGGACAGAGGAGTGCGAGAGAAAGAGGAAAACAGGGAAAGCGAGGGGAACCCAAGAAACGTCCTTGTCGAACTCCACTATCTAGCGTCGTTGTCTTCCCCCATCGCCAGGCACCGCAGCCACACCCCCCTGGGCCGCTCGCCCGCCCCCAAATGTCTCCCCACCACGAAAGGACAGGCTCAGGGGCGGGAGGAGAGGGGAGGAAGGAGAGGGTCCCTAAGGAGAGAGATAGAGGCAGAGTGGTCCAAACCCCTCTACCCATTAGATTGCTTCCATTTTCTATCGCCTTCGTCTTCCCTTGGAACCCCCTCATCCACCCCTCCCAACATCCGACGACGCCTCTACATACTCCGTCACCCTCATCGCTAAGGAGACTCCCCATTATGCCCCGATAAAAGCAGTTCCTTCGGAAGAGGAAGATGGTAAGGTGGGTAAGGACTTGCTTCAGGATGAGATCCGTATTTGTTTTTCTTCTTTTTGCTCCGCTTACGAGTGCATGAATATAGTACGCCTCGAGTATGCACACGGCGAGGAGGAGGACGAAGAGTATAAGGCAATATGGTTGTCCACAATTCTCCACTCAGAAGAGTGGAGAATTCCCTTCCCCTCACTGGTACCTGGATAACTTTTTCATCCCTGAGTCGTAAAGAAATTGGAAAGCTAGGAATGTATGGAACGCGAGGCTAAAACACGTGGAAACATTTCGAAATTCAAATTCATTGAAAAGGCAAGCTTCGCGGAGAGAGAGTAAAGCTCAATTTTGAGATAAAAGCAAAAACCGACTCACAAAGCAAATAGATCGACATCGAAATGACAATCCAACTCCACCATATGCATTCTGGCAATCCAATGAGAGGAATGCGAAAGGGATTGGAAAAGGGCAAGAGAAAATCCGCTAGATTTGTTAAATATTGCTGCGAGAAGATAGTGTGGCGGGTGTGTTGGAGGGATCAGATTAGGAGGACCTTGAATCACGAAGAAAACGAGAAAGATATGACTTAAGAAAGTAAAGGACACCTGAGTTTTCTTGCGACACCGGTGGAATTATTACGACCTGAATTATATTTGTAGACTGGACTATTGGGGAAAAATACGAGGCGTGCAAGTGGCAACTTGCTTGGCTTTTTGCTGTTGATCAGAGATCTTCCTTTGTTTCCGTTTACGCAGCATTCAGGTTTTGTGAACATGGAGCTGGCAAGAGAGCACTTTCTGATGATTTTTTATGACTTTAAAATTGGTTTGAACGAATCTGAAAGCCTTGATTCTTTGCAACGCGACTTCAGGGACTTTGTTCCTTCCCGTGCAACAATTTTTTGGTGGTTTCATGAATTTCGAAGAGGTCGAAATTCGTTGAACGACGAGGAGGGCAGCGGGCGTCCGGCGACCGCAGTGAATGAGGAAAACATCGCCGCTGTGGAAAAACTGAACTGGTCCGCGAAACAAATAGAGTGCCATTTAAGGATATTTAAGCGTCGCATCAAATAGTATCGCCGGCAGTTTCAGATATTCTGCAAGAAAATCTTCGAGTCTAGAAAGTTTCATCTTGTTGGGTACCTCAAACACTTACAGAGACCCAAAAGCACAACCGTGTCGAATGGTGCGAAGAAATGTTGAAAACATTTGACAGAATCAATTCTAGGCGTATTTCTGATGTAGTTACTGGTGAAGAAACGTGGATTTATCAGTTTAATCCTGAAAATAAGCGCCAGTCAACTGTTTAGGTTTTTCCCGAAGAACACCCACCAACAAAATTAAACCGCCCTCTAAGTATCCGAAAGAAAATGGTTGCAACTTTCTTCTCCAAAAGTGGTCATGTCACTATTGTTCCCCTGGAAGAACAAATAACTATTACTGCTCTGTCGTACACAAGAGTATGTCTACCAAAAGTTTTCGGAAAGCTCAGAGGACGGCGGCCGAAGAAAGGACTGCGGGGAATCGTCCTGCACCACAACAATGAGTCTGCGCACACGTTCAACCTTACAATTCAGTTCCTGGGGTCCACAGAAGTTAAACTTAAGACTCACCAGTCCTGATCTGCCATTATATGATTATTTTCTGTTCCCTTCAGTCAAAATTCGCATGCGTGGAAAGAGGTTCTACAGCTCTGAAGAAGCTGTTGAATCTTACAAAAGTAAACTTTCAGCACTCGAGGAAAATGGCTGGAAAAACAGTTTTGAGAGGTGATTTACGAGAATGAAAATATCAATAGAATGTCGCGGCGAGTATTTTCAGAAAATATAATTATCAAAATTATTTCAAGTATTTTTAGTTTTTGTGTATCTCAAAACTTTCTTGGCGACCCTCGTACGTATGCATAAACTAATAATTTTGTAAGCATGGTTGCTACTCTAACATCCCCAAACAACGTTATGAAGAAAGCAGTGTTATCACTTTTAAAGCTAGACGTGTCACTTTTGGTGCACGGTCATTGATAGATAATGAATTCTCTTTTCTCAGCGATGAAAATGCGACAACGAGAAAATAATTCAAGGGATATACAGCGTTAAACACTTTGGTGGCACATTGCTACGCTACGTTGCTACGTTAATCTTATCATAAGACTCACGAACTTGAAACAAGAATTCCGCGTAAACACGTTTGGCAACAAACTAAAAAACTCATCATCTCCGAGTCTCTACTTCCTCTCCTTTCTTATCTTATAACTGAAAAAATTCACTATCTTCCTGAAATGACCACGAATCGGAACAAGAAAAGTTGACTAAGAGTGTATTCAAATGTAATAAATTGCAGAACAGGTATGAACGTCATTAAAGTTGTAGGGTTCATACAAAAAAAATATAGAATTAAATTCTCATACACACGATATGTTGCCATCCAAAAAATATTTTTGGACGAGCTGGTGACTAAACTATGAGAAGTAAAGGTTTATATGGATAACCGTGAAATAATAAAGTGTATGAAAAACGAAATACTCATAAAAGAAATTAATAAAGGAGTTAAAGACAATCCTCTAAAAATTCAACAAATATCACAGCATAATTATCATAATGGAAAAATATATCAACTTATTAATTTCAAAAGTGACTGGAAATACCAACGATTTCCTCATAAAAAAAGAAGATTAAAAATAATTATGAAGTCACTTCTCTGGAACAAGATAATCAATTAATCACTTGAATGCATCCTTAAGATTTAACACAAATGGCGTTTATTTTTTGTCGATTTGGATTTGAACAATTTAGCAAAACCCATGATTTGACTTCCCCCTTGAAGACGAACGACGACATCAAAAGATACCATGAAAACAGGTATGAATGTCGAGGCCCTTTGTTTTGACGTTAACTCGGAAATAATAGAAAAGAAAGAATTTCTCGATAAAATTCCGAAAGCGAATGAAGTCCAACGGAAGTATCAAGAAATACACGATTGTGTTTACGTATCCGCGTATATTTATTTACACAGGAAACCTTAGTGGTCCAAGAATAGCAGCCATTCCAATAGTGGGTGGCCCCGTAGCGGCCCGTCCTCGGATGGGTGAAGTGCACCTCTCGAACAAATTGACAGATAAATCGGGTTAGGCCTATAGCCAAGTCACGTAAACCCTCGGAAGAGACTCGGCTGGGGGGACCCGAAAGGGACGAGCTTCGAGATCTATTTTTGCCAGACGAGGTCTTTTCTTTTACGAGAACTTTACTATTTAGCGTGCACTCTTACCTTAATTTTTGGGTACATTTCAGGAGAGGGCATATATCAGAGAGAAGACAAATGACTCGATACAGTTATGCAAGTAAATCATCCGATTTTCACGAAATTTGGAGCATAAATATAGCTCGTTCGACATGCAATTATTCTGCGCAAGAATTGATAAGGCTCAAGATCAAATGACCCGGTTTAATCTCACAAGGCAGCGTATTTTACTTGCAGGAACAGTGCTTTTAATTTTATTACAATGCTTTTGCATCAGCATTAATCTTGGACAAACGTATATTTGCAAACGTACAATAAAGGAAATGATGAAGTCCCCACGTTAGGACGTAAAGCTGAGCGGAAATGTAGCAGAAGTTCACAAGGAGAATAATCTTAGACACGAATATTTTTTCAATTTCCGGTTTGGATACACGGCAGCAAAAGTTTAATCATTTGCCATAAAAACCACGAAGTACAAACCGCGCGATGATTCATTCAAAAAATGATTAATTGAAAGCTAAAAGTGCGAGAAGAATATTTCGTACAGACGTACACGGTTCGTCCGGAAAATAAGTGTACTGAGCTCAGGAAAAAAAATGTATTACACTTTTACATATCGTAAGCTAATATTCCTCAAAATAGGACCCTTGCGAGTCGATACACTTGTTCCGGCGGCGTTCCCATTCCTGGAACGCTCCCGCGAAGGCATCATCGGGAACCTCTCGAAGACACGTCGTCTAGGCCTCTTTGACGGCGTCCAAAGTCCCGTATCGCGTTCCTTTCAAACTCCTCTTTATCTTCGGGAACAGAAAGAAGTCCGGTGGTGCCAAGTCCGGGCTGTAGGGCGGGAGCGGCAGCGTTGTCACGCCGTGCTTGGCCAAGAAGTCCGACACGACAAGCGCGGTGTGAGACGGCGCATTCTCGTGATGCAGCCGCCAGATGTTTTTGATCGCTGGCCGGACGCGGGCGACTCGTTTTCGAAGCCTGTCGAGCACTTGGACGTAAAATGCAGCATTTACAGTTTGTCGTTCAGGTACAAATTCGTAGTGAACGACTCCCCTTTTGCCAAAAAAGACAATGAGCATCATAAACTTATTTTCCGGACGAGCCCTGTATGACTGCATAAACATATGGAAACAAAATGATTTACAATTATGGAACATGAATGATGAATACAGGAAAAGGATGATTCTGTCAATAGTTGGCCAGCAACACAAATTTATCACTATCTGATTACGGATTGCAAGAAAATCTTCAGAAATTGACGACTATTATACGTGACGTGATACGTATATTAAAAGTGACACAGTAAACACCAGAAACTAAAAACACCAGCGATTTATTAGGGGGAAGAGGACTTTATGAGGAGCCTAGGACAGACTACTCCATGTGAAAACACTGGAGGGTAGAGCAATGAAGGTTCGGACGAGAAATTCGGTGCGCGATGTAAGACATCAATTAAATTTTATCGGGCTTTTACGACTAGTTCCGGCAGTGATACAAAGAAAATTAATCTACAAAAAGAAAAGTCAAGATTTCTCAATGCGAGCGTTCTTTTATGTGTTATATATATATATTACATACACACACTCACAAGTATATACACACACATAACAATGGGAGCCAGGCCTCGCATTTCTGACATTTTCAATGGAAAAGTTTTAGCACAAATATCGATTGATACGACCAAAAAAATAGCGTAATTAAAACAGGGTCTATGAACTCCGTTTCGAATCGCCGCCAGAATTTCAATCCGAAGATTGGTTGACTGCAGCCGCCGCTATTTCACTTTCGGATGCCAATTTCCCTTACGGCCTCAGACCGCTCCGACTAAAATCATCATTTTTTGGCCTACGAATCTTTCTCTCAGAATTCTTCGTCTTTCCTTCTGCTCTCTCTGATCACTCCATTGTGCCTCCGCAATGTGTGCCCAATCCACCTCGTCATTCTAGCCCTTATGAATATTCATACTGTTTTTTCCTCCAATACTTTTGTATTACACTCCTCTATTCTCACTCAATTTACATCTATACAGGTACACTCAATTTACATGTATACATCTCACTCAATTTACATCTATACCTGTACAATGCCACATAATTCGTCGCAAGAGCGAGCGGCGGGGAGTGTCAGGACACCAGCCATTAATGAACAAATATTATTTCATAAATGTATGCTTATACACATTATTCCAAAATCAATGCGATAGACTATTTAATGCTGGTCTATAAGTTGGGTGCTTCGTCCGATTTTGGAAAGACTGCGTAAAGTGTGAGGAAAAAACGAGTACTGGAATCTATCTGCTGGTGACGGTTGTCTATCTCTCCTATTTTATCGCGGTTGTCGAATCTACCAATACCATTTGGGGCCATAGTAATTGCTTCGGCGCTGCAAGAAAACTCAGGAATCCTGCACCTTCCTAAAAGCTTACGTATTTCCTCCTGCCTTCGTGAGTCAAGGTGCTCTCCATATAAATTCTCCTTTATACCCTAAGCGCTTACTTTTTCTTGTGGCTATTCTTCATTTCATTTGATTTCCAACGTTCACCTCTATCATAAGATTTCGAAGGATTTTGTTCTTCGCATATCTATATTTACTATCATTGTGATACAAGGAAACCTAGGTCGTGAAAAATAAATATGCGCGGAAATACTAAGTTCCAGCGCACTGTCGTGCTCAGTATCTATCTGTGTAACTCAGCATCGACACCGACTTCCAACACATTGGAATTATTAAGAAATGACCTTATAATTTAAACAGAATACGAAAAATGTAATCTTCCGAAATTAAATATTTAAATACCGATAATTCCCTTGCGCTGTTCGCGTACACAAATTAACACGTAGGTTTGATTGACGTTAACAATATTTACGGAAGGATCTAAAGCTACTGTTACTTTAGCGTGAACTAATCACCCACGAAAAACATAGTAAAAGAATGATAATCGAATGATCACTCCAGCAGTCTACGTAGCTGCTCGGGTGTATGACGTAGCAGCAGATGGACGGATAAAAACAGGCGGAGGTCATACGACATTTTGATAAAATTTTCGACGCACAAAAAGGATTGAGAGACAAGTCATCTGCTCAGAAAGGAGGGCGACTCCGAATCCACTAACTTAAAACCACCAGCGGACAAATGGCGAACGCAAGGGGTCGACCCAAAAGGTCCTTGAGAGTCTCTAGCACTGCAGGCGCCCTCAATTAACCCGGGAGAGTCTGACTTCTCTCGGATTCAGACGGGCGTAAGGAGAGAAAAGAGGGAGGACTCAGGGGCGGTGGAGAGAAAAAAAGTTAAAGGACCACTCATTTTCGTCAACAAGACTCCCCTTCAAGAATCGGAAATTGAATCGAGATATTATATGGATACAAATACATGATATATGTATCGTTCGTAATCCTTATAATTAATCCATCGAATTATTGTCGACATAATTTATTTTGAGTAATAATTTAATATTATCGATATTATGCTGTATCCAATCACGCACCAATAAGAGATACACCAAATTTGTAACTTTCTTAAGATTTGGGTGCATTTAACATTGACTGTAAGAATGGTTTTGAATAACAATACGTACTCAAGGATCATTTAGTTATCAAAATATATAAATAGACTTCATTACCTAAACGTATAATATTGCTGTGCCCACCTATGGTACCAACCTATATAAGATTAGTATTATTACGATAGTTATAGACTACCGGCTCAGGGTAGATTTTTGATGGACCCTCTGACACAGCTCTTCTAAGCTCTAAATGATGTGACACAAAATACTATATCCTTCAACAGCATTATGCATTTTAAAATAACCAATCCTTTAGCTCTGTATACATTCTCTCTCCTTGCTTTTCATTCATAGCATTCCTCCCTCTATTACCTACCATCTTCAGTAGTCCACTGCCTCTCTTGCATCACCTGCATTGTATAAATTGCATCCACTTGCCCTATCTTCTTCCAATTTCTCCCAAAACAACGAATTCTCTACCCTTTTGCCATTCCTAAAACTTCATCGTATGCTTTATTTTCCAATCATTTTATTTTACCTTTTCTTCTTCACACCACAATCTTAAAAGTCTTCACCATACATCACCACATCCTTCTGTCTCAACGATTAATTTTCTGAGCCATAAAATACTAGGTTTCATATTAAAGTTTTCACTAGTCTTTTATTTAAATCTGCAAATGTGGTGCTTGTCATCAATTTCCGCTTCTTTACAAATGTTTCTTTACCAAACGCATTCTTCTTTCAAAGTCCCTACCATTTTGCCCACCCCATCTACAAAATGGGTAATAGTAAAATAAATCCGCCTTAAGAAACCGATGGAAGAGTCTTAAATGTTTGATGCCAAGGAGAATGTTGATCTGCTTTTCTTTCTTACACCTCCCACTTGCATTATTAAGGTCAAAACGCTAGAGCTCAAAGCCCGTAGAGGGCTCATAGCTACACTGGTTGCAGCTTTTTTTCCCTATGCAAACGTATGTGTTTGTGTGTGCGGGGGTATATATGCATATATTCTTGTAAGATGATCGATTCCGCCTTCCCCACCTCTACTGTGTTCGTCTTTTATTTGTGTTCCTATCCCTTTTCCTTATATCTATTACCTTGTGAATGAATATTTGTTCGCCGTATGGCGGGATTTCGAGTTTGAATGCATATATATATATATATATATATATATATATATATATATATATATATATATATATATATATATATATATATTACATGTGTATGTATGTGTGTGTGCTCATTTGAAAAATCTGAGACCCGAGAATCAAATCTAATATAGAAATGGGATTATCACTAAAAGAGATATTCGTTCGATGGGACCAATACAAAATTACCGTCGAATAAAAATTATCGATATGGACGGATTACGTCGATACTTACCGCCCATTCTCCCTCAGGGCCCGCCGGGAGGAAAGGGTCGCCAAGGGGGCTTTAAGGGGGGAGCCGGGACTAGCGCAATAAACATGGAAGTCCTGGGTCGGAGTCGGTGGGAAGAGGGAATGGGTTCGAAAGGGGACAGCGTGTGGGGAAGGAAAAAAGGGGAAGACTGCAGAGGGGCATCATGAGAGGGAGAAAGAGAGATAGAGAGAGGGATCGAGACATCAGCTGTCCGCCACACATCTCCACATTTTTTACGCCATCTCCATTTGCGATGTTCAATTGTCTCCACCCTCCTCCCACACCGCCATCCACGCGCAATCTCTCGTCCTCCCGACCTCTCAACCTCTTTCCCACCGATTTCCCACCCCCACTCAGCAGCCTACCAAGCCCTCCGCCCCCTCCTTGCCCCCTCTTCCTCAAACCTCCTCGAACACCAACCCCCTTTCACCCTCCGCCCCCAGACGAACTCCGATACCACCACGGGAATCCATAAACGGGGGGCGGGCTGAGTCCATGAGGCGTGCCGAGGACGGGAGAGAGAGGCTGCGCCGACCGGAGGGGGCGGGGATGGGAGAAGGGGGCGGCGGTACTCGCGAAAAGAAAAAAAGAGAAGAAAAATGAACCGGTATTTTTCTGATGAGTATTTAAAATCGATAACGAGCGCCGACCCGCCGCTGGTACTGCGGAAAGAAATACTGGCGTGTGTGTACTATATTGGAATGTCAAAGCGTGTGTGGGAGACACGACTACCCTCCGAGTAGATTTTCTCCAACTCCGGTCAACAAAGCATCACCGTGCCGACGAAAGAGGGTCCATTCCAAATATAATGACAGTACGGCTGAAAATCACTAATAGCACTTTATAGGTTGATTCCGTAAACCTCGTATGGTATGGTCGGAAATTATGGAACCGAATGTGTATAATGCTCACACACAATCAAAAATGTGCGAAAAATTAATACCCGTAGAACGTTTTGATTACATTTCGCGGATGCTATCGAAAGGCTGAAAAAATAAAACGATGAGTTTGCATTGTGCCTTTGAAATTGAACTTTGATGTTGATAAATAATAACTGAAAATACTGAGTTTCACATGATTTTATATTAAAAATAAATATATATTTCGAGATGAAAACGCTTAACTATTAAGAATGGAGAATAATTTTACATCCGGCATTCAATTAATTTATTTTTTGATTATAACATCAAAACGTACAGCGCCAGCCAAGAAGTTTCAACCCTTATACTTTCAGTAGAGTTTAAATTCGGTCCAGAAGTAACGGTTTATGTAAGAAACAGTGGGTACTTGGTAGGTAGACACGTGAAGTCGTACGATTAAAAATATTACTTTCCGTTTTTTGTCGATAAAATCGTCAGACCTCACTTATGAATATTTTACCGTAATTCCGTCCCGCTTTTTCATACCTCAGTTTCTGGAAGAAATACAAATATTTCCAATTGAAGCATCCAGGGGCTAATGCTTAACCCTAGTTCTAGTTTAAGACACACAAATGGATAACCTTCTGAGAAAGGGGTAACCACAGTTGTTATCCAGAAAGGTCGGTTTGATTGACGAGGGTAGAGCACACTTAGTACTAAGCCCAACAGCTGAGTGTGAAAAGCACACATCAGGGTTGTGGGGCCAATTCCTTTTCTGCTGCCGTTTCCAAGAAAGACCTAGTACCCGAAAAATCACACAGCATGGATGAAACTGGGGATGCCCAGAGGCGTGCTCGGGAATTGAACGCTCTACGCAAGGAAAAATCGATGGACACTAACTAAGTATTCATTCGCAATCATGAGTCACAAAGTAATAGGAGAAACATGGATTGTTATGAGATTGTAAGGACGCAGTTACGGAAAACAATGAAGCAATATCAGTAATTCGTGTCGTACCATATAAAATATTCCGTATTGTAATGGTGGTCCATTACATCATACCGTAAGGAAAAGTTTTATGTTTTGGCGACTCCCTATTTCACACGGATTTTTGCGTCAACGTGAGGGGACGCTCTAAAGACGGTTGGAAAATGAGACGAAAGTGAAGAAGAAAGGTGGAAGAGGAATGCCGGAAAGCACCTCGGGAAAGGAGGTGAGGGTCAGAGGGAGAAGGAGAAGTAATCGAATGAGTGATCCTCATCTGGTGCAATCGAGAAGACGTAATAAGTGAAGGACTGTTTAACCATGGGCATGGGCGTCATACAGATGAAAATAAATCTCCCAGGTCCAAATCGATCGCAAATCAGTATCTATCAAGTCACATCTGAAATATGCGACATAACCGATATATGTATGAAATAATCAGATACATCGATGCAGGTGTATCGATAGTTTAGATTCAGTTTCCCATCCATAGTGGGGTATCTGCTCGCTATAAAATAAAGATTGGTCCCGCAATATTTTTTTTATTTCTACCTTGAGATCATATATCGAGGTATCAGGGTTAGATTTTCGGTCAAGGCGAATGATGTTTACGCCGTAAAACTTTAAACGTTTAGGCAAGCATCATTGGGTGACTCTGGTCAAATTAGGCTGGTCTGAAAAATCAACAATAATCAAATGCAGGACTGGACTGATATACAGAGTAGGTCACGCTCATTAGACACTCTATTGATCTAGTTCCTGTAGTGAGGAAATGATAAATTTAAAATGTATATTCCCCTGGGTAGTGATTGCTCGCCAAATTATAAGAGACAGCTATCACATTTAGAAGTAAAAATAGGGCACCATCTACCCATAGAAGGTAACGAAGGGGTGCAGAGGAAATGGCACACCTATTAAAGAAATATGGAGTAAAAGACAAGCTGTCTCAGCCAGAAAGATAATAGTTATGGAACGAAAATGACTCCGAGGACTTGAGGATCTTAAAACCACTTCCTTAAATGGAGATTCCGAGGTATAGAGAAAAATGACAATATTGGCGAATTAGATTTTTTATGAAATGAGCAAAAGGTTAAGTAAATTATTTAAAGAGAGTTAATGGCTGGAATTGATAAGTACCACTAAAAATGGAAATGTACCAGACAATTTCAAATGTACCAGACAAAATACTTTCGACATTATTTTACTTTCAACAAGCATTACAAGGAAGAAACATTGTTAAAAAACGTTGAAATCGAAATTTCTATGAAACTACTCACTTGAAGGCTCTCGGCAAGCATTAGGACCATCTCAGATTATTTGAAAACGTTCATGAGGATTACGGAGGCATGAGAACTCCATAAATATTAATCTGATGGGTGTCAAATTAAAAAATATTATTTCCGAGAAGAATGAAAACTGAAAAATTTGGCTCAATCGATGAAGGGGGAGTGAGAGTCAGAGTCGATTTGATTTATTATCAAATTTTCTGTTAAACTTCTAACACCTTTTTAATAGTTTCATCAAATTTAAGAATTACAGATACGCCTAAAGAGTTTACAAAATTCTTTGATTTACTCTGACCTTAAAAAACCATTCCCTAGAATCTCGAACTTACTAATATTAGGGGATGGTAGATTTGTAAAAAATAAAACCATCGATTATATGAATTGGATCAATTTACGCTATACCTGTGATTGCAATATTTCCCATTAAAATTAATTCGCGATCCAATCTTCTTGAAAAAAACCCACCTACTTCGCCACAAAAGCACTAACTAACTACGAAGAGAATTACACTTATCCCTTTCAATGAAATAAAACTTCAATTAAAATTCCATCACATAAATATCGATTCATATGAAATAATGACAACATACTAGAACACTTAGAAAAAAAAAGAAAAAAAACTATATTTATCTATTCAAGCGCGGTCGCGGTCGCTTTATTCTGATCCCTTATTAATCGTGGGAAAGATGACATTGTGGGGCTATTTGTGCACGAGATTTTATTTGTGATTAAACCCTGTCTCTGTGAAGGATTCTCTATCTTAGACCCTCTAATAATCTAAATACACTACTAAGTTTATTATAGCAACGTTTTATAAAGCTAGTTCCTCTTCGTGGCACACGATTAAATTCGCCAGTGAAGCCAATTTCCTGAGGAACCCAAATACTAGCATTAATTTCTAAAAGAGGCCTAACTAGCGGAATACGGGTGTACATGCTGTACAACCGATGCTATACAGGAACCTGTATAGCATCGGTTTATAATCTTCTCATTAAATTTGCAAAACGCTTTTCCAATAAATCTTAAATTTAATTATTTAATTTTTGCTCCTTGAGTGATTCCAAACCCAGTTCCTCTACTCATCTAGATGATGGAGACTACTTAATTACTTCATCAGCATAAGTATGTTTATTTACAATTGAAACCTATTAACGGCAATATCGAAACCCGAAATTTGACGGAAAGTTCACAGGATTTTCAAAACATTTTCCTATGAAATACAACAAGAAGCGCCGAAGTGGATGAGAAAAAACAGAGCAGGGGCAATGGCTACGTCATATGACATGCCAAAATGGTGAGTTATGTCGACGTGAGACTTTGAAGGAACCCAAAAAGCAAGGGGTCGACTGAAATCATCGAAATACGTTTCGATAGAAATCGACGAGTAAATAAAATAACTTTTTAAATTAACGGGTAGGAAGTACGCTGGGTATATTTTTAAACCCCCTTCTCTCGGTAATCTAAAATATATATTATTTACTGTCATTTTTGTTTGATACGAACAATATATATATTAGGGTGAAATGTACCACCACCACTTTGACATCGTCGGGAAATCCCTACGCGAGGGAAAAAAACAAGCAACAAAAAAATCAGTTGTTAGGTCTGCTCTCGGAGAAACCTTTCATGGAATGGTGTTCTAACCTTACTTTCTTATAGCTCCGCAACCTCTCTTCTTCTGTCGCGAATACGCGAAACCGCCTTGACTTCTTTCTTTCTGAACACTTTTCGCGCTGAAAAAATAGGTTTTTTTGTTAACTCCAGCCGCGCGCACGTTTAGTACCTACAGGCCACGGGTGTGCCTTTTCCTGGTCGCTGACTGATAGGCTTTCCTTGGAACCCGGTGCCTACGCCACCTGGGACGCATGCATGTAAACCCTCCTGTAGGGGGCCGCAAGAGAGTTGACGGCGGCGAGGAGGCGTGGGTGTGTGTGTGACAAAAGAAAGTAGAAAAGGACGAGCGAAAGGAAGAAGTTGAGAATGATGGAAAGGAGTGCTCGCGTTAAATGGGAGGGAAGAATGGGAAGCATTCGGATGGTGGCGCAGAGGGGTCTGGGAGTTGGAAGGGGGATGAAATTAGGGAAGAGGAGAGCACTGAGGGAGAGGGGGGAGGAGGAGAGACGACGCGAGAGGGGGAGTAATTACGGACAGAGCAGGAGGAAGAGAGCCTTGCAAAGGATGTCGGCGGGTGACACAAGGGAGGGAGTGTATGGGGAGGAAGTGAGATGGGAGGGAGAGAGTTTTGGTGAAATCGTAAACGCCGCCGCAGATGGCTGGATAAGGTGGGGAAAGAGAGAGAGAGAGAGAAAAGGATAATGCGAAGGAAAGTGTTGGAAAAGCTAATGTTGCACTTTTTCGCCTAGGGAAAAAATTGCCGGCATCACCAGTCTTACGTTGACGTAGCGAAGTTCGGCTGTCGTTATAATGACAGAGAAATCGACAGTCAATACCATTTAGAGGTCATCATGGACTGTTTCCAAGGCCTCAGGGGAAAGTTCGGACGGGGTATCACTGGTGGTGACCTCAAGCAAGGTTAGTGCCGGGGAAGGAAATATTGGCTTTCATCGGAACGTTTCGGATGAATTTCACTCGAAAGTTGGGTAAATCATCAACATAGTTAACACTGAAAAGCACGATGTATCAATTACAAATTAATAAGGGCGTTCATTTAAAGCACTACCTTCTAAAATTAAGCACAATTTATCATTCCATAAATTGGCCTGAGTATCAATTAATTATGAAGACCATGTTCTCATGATTTAAAAAAAATTTTTTTAACAGATGCTATTGGTTGATGCTACCTTACGTTCCTTTTATGATTTTCATTATCTTGGGTTACCTAAGGTTCCATGTGAACAAAGCTTCAATAACTTGATCAGAATTAAAGAACAGGGCACCGTATGTTTCCGATTACATGGCTAAGCGTTGGATTAAATGCATCTCTGCATTTTCATGAGACAAAATTATGAATTGAATCAATTGACACAGATTAATATTTTCGAACGTTTTTTAACAAAATACTTGAAATTATTTTATAGCAATTATCTAAAGCCAAGTATTCCGTATCATTAGGTATTCCAAGAGTTACAGATCAGATGGAACTGTAGCGCGTCTAAAATTGTTACCTCTCAGGAGTGTAAGCTATGCTATGTGAGATACGTCATACAAGTTGTTATTTACGTAAACCTGTCGGACGGCTCAGTTCGAGTCGAAACTTTAGCCATGACGAATACGAATGGTATCCTAGTCGCCTCACTCTCTTTTTGTCCCTCATATTTGCCTCCTCTTTTCCCTTCCTTCCGCCAACACCTTCCTTCTGTCAACTTTCTTGATCTCCTCACCCTCTTTCACCTTCACTAAAAGAGGACAAGGAGGAAGCGATCAAAACCTGCGTTATACTTAATCACAATGGACCACTAGACGCTACCACTCAGCGTCGTAAATCATTATTGGAGGCTGGTGGATGAGTTCTGGTGAAAAAAAGCAAACGTAACATAACATAGGAACCCCCTTTGCTGCCTGTAAATGCGGCCGCTCGCATCAGTGGAATTTGAAACCCACTGGGAAACTGGAATAATATAGCAAAGTACTACTCCAATCCCAAGCTCTTGCACATACTGAAAATGTATGCTATTCGAAAGATGCAATGGAGCCCTTTGACAAACAGAAATGAAACAAAATATTTAGTCAAGGGGTAAAATGAACCCACGTACTTTTATCGTCATAAATCTGTCTTCTACTATTAGAAGTCAGCTTAGCACTAACATTCATTACTACGGAGCACGAATAGCCCGAGGACCGAGAATTTGCCATCTTCTAACGAGGATGTTCAAAAGAAGTCGCTTTGTACGCCAAATTTACCATTTTTTTATAGCCGCAAGCATCAAACAAGTCTTCGAAAGTTTTTCTAAATAACGTATTAATATTAGCAGCGAAAGGTTTTCGCAAACGAGGCCATTTTTTTGTGTTCCTCTCGCAATTGAAAAAAGAACTGATCTCCCGAGATTCAATTTACGCCGATATTAAACGCAGTTCTCGAGCATAGAAACGGTCCACTTAGGACCCGAGCCCAATAACTGGGTCTTGCACATATTTGATGAAAGGCCAGGCGTAAACAGTCGGCCGCTCAGACCGAAAGGAACGAAAAAAAAATTAGTGCATTCCCGCAGCTGTTTTTCTGGGACGATATTGAAAACCGAGATAAAAGCCGTACAAAAATCCCCTCTCTGGCATTTGCGAATGTCCGCCAGAGACGTTCGCCCACAAGGATGATAACATCTACCGAGGTCAACGGGGAAAATTCGGACAGGAAAAGCACTTTGGGCAAAAGGATCGACATCAAAAAAAGTCCGAGAAAGCAATCACTTCACGAACTCTGCCGAAAGAAAACGAGTTAACTTCAGTCGACGAGAGGCTACAAAGGCATGTAATAATGAAGTGGTCACCAAAGACACCATATCTTCGATATGAGAATCTTCCGAGGGAACAAGATTGCGACCTCAATCCTTTGTCAAGAAAATATCGCCTCGCAATAAGTCACGAGAATAAAAACCCTCGTTACATTTTCGCAACAGCTTCAACACCCGAGTTCCTTGAACGATATAAAACACAAATTGACAGACATTGTGCAATACTTATCCATTACGTTCGCCAAAAAGTGTAACTGGAAGGTCTTCCGATAATGGAAGAACATATCCTCAAAGATCACGATTTACGCCGAAGGAGACAAACGCGAGGAAATAAAGCAAGGGTGACTGAATAAGAGTGCCGCCAAAAAGATCACTGCTGACAAGATTAGGAAGAGGACGACAGAGACTGAAGAAAAGACTTGAAGACGAAAGGAATGGCGGTTGTGAGCTCAGAAATGCAATAAGTCCATAAGGGCTTGAGAGAAGAGAACGTAAAAGGGAATGGGGAAGGAGAAAGAAATTTAGGGCAGTCGACGGTGCAATCGTGCACAAGATTCACTTATTGATCACGTGAGGAACTTGAATCTAGTAACCTTTCAGGAAATGCGAAAAAACGGGCTAAGAAAAGTTAGGATGTACCGAAGTGCTGGAGAAATGTGACGAGAAGGCAAAAGGGCAAAGTTATCTATTACCTTTTAAGCCTCCCTCAGAATGCACTTCTAGTATCAGGGATCCTCACGGGACCATTTTGAGATCAGAATTAGGTCGAGGGTATCAAAGAGGAGGTAGATTAGCTAAAACGATGTTAGGATGAACTTAAACTTAGCAGCATAACTAGGTTGCTAGCAGGACTTGGCTGAGAATCACTCACAAACTACGATAACATTTTGGACTAAATCTCATACGTAAATTAAAAGGCCAATCTTGTGATACTATGAAATATAATTTACTAGCCTCTGTAGTAGTATTATGTGGAGCAGAGAAATAAATAGTACAAATGACTGAATTAAAATATCATTTTTCCTAAGAATGATAATGGACCGAAATAATTGTCAATGAAGCTGGTCATAAGCAAAATATTATACTTTGACCCTCGATTTGTAATCATTATTCGACACACAATGTAATTAAATGACTCAGTAAATTCTCAACCTTTTAGTGGTATGCAAAATGGGATATTGCATTACACTCTAGCGAATTAGACCATATAATGAGAGTAAGCATGAAACATCAGAAAATACAATGAATAGTAGTTTTAAAAAAATATAAAAGGGATTCGTAGATACGTAAATTAGAAAAATATATAAGACCTAATTAAGCATCTCAAAATAGGTAATGTGTTGTTGTTAAATGACAAAACATTTCATGGAGCACAATCAAGAAAAATATGCGGGCCAGCATTAGAGAGGCTAGGTTTCAATAGACAGGTTGTAGGAAAAATCGTTGTAATGGTAGAAGAGAAGCAATACTACGCTTTAGTTACTCCACATTTGGGATAAGCGTTAAGTATTCGGAATTCATGGGAAAAAACGTCTATTGGGAAAGGTTCACAGAAAATCCATCAGCTACGTGAAAAATTGCTACACGAAGAGAATAAGCATGACAGGTATGTTGGAGGAGTTAGGTTGGAAGCCTCTTGATTCATGAAGACAGCAGGAAATACATAAAACTTTTGGAAAAGTACAGGACGCCTGAGTTTTCTAGTGACAGAGAGGGGATAGCAAATTATATTGACAGATTCGACCACAGGGATATCATAAAAGAGATGGCCACCGTAACGGACGGATTCAAGCATTCGTTCTTCCCTCGAAAGATACGCAATCATAACAAAATTGAGTCCAAGCACCGGAATACTATATATTTACTTAAAGAAAGCATAAAATGGTTTAGTCAATTACTGCACGATGAATATATGTGTACGTTTATACGAGTGGATTTATATGTGAGCTAATATATATTTAAATACACCCATGAAGTAACAAATTCGCATGTACGGCCGGTGCTCTACTATCTTCCGACAGACGCACTTGAAGCGACTAGTGGAGCAATGTGTAGATGCAGGAGTAATGAAAATAACACCTTTTCCTTACACCCTGGATTGCCGCTAGGTTGTGGTGGGTACGATAGAGGTGTGGTATATTAATGACATAATTTATACGAGCGTTTATTCTCCGGATAGAGCTAATTTCCTGTTTTCCCCGAAAACTATTGCATATGCTAGTGAACTCAAGAAAAACTTCTGCACAACTTAAACCCTTTATGCCCGACAATCTATCGTTCCCCCGCTCTTCTGTACTGGTTGTTAACCGAAAAGCCTTATTCCCTCCCTCTTGCTTCCACGCTTACATGACATTCTCGCTTCTACCACAGACTTCGACATCCCATTATCTCTCAACATTTCCTCCATCCAACTTTCTGGCTTCCACTGTTTTTCCCCGAACAACTCCCTCTCACTGCTTCCTACCCTACTCGTACATCAAACTTCGCTTCTCGCCCTCTCCATGCATCTTCTTTTCTTCACATCTTCCATGCACTCTCTAAGACCCAAATAAAAATTTCATTCGCCTGTGTTGCGTAACATAGGTGCTAATAATTAAAAATAGCAGATTTGAAAAACTTTTGCCCCTTCTAGTGGTTATACAGTATGAAAGCTTGAAAGAGAGGAATCTGATCTCAGAACCAATTTTAACAGGAATTTTACTTCTCTTGAGGTCACGGTTTTATATGCGCTGAACCAATTGGAAACATTAGAACAAATACTATTATTATTGCTGTTTTTATCATTTGTGTGCATTAAAACTTCAGAAAACATGATATTTGTGCAGCTCGGCCTTAAAGAAGCAAGGTTTCACAACACGACTTGTGGGCAAATGAAATGAAAAAGAGAAATTACCTGTAAGAATGCGATGTTACCACGGTTTAGTTGACATGACTTTCGGAAACGTTCAGGGAAGTTGAGGTTACTTGCGGAAAATGAGCAAAATTTACAGGGAACAAATTTAAATTGACAGATTCTACCAAGGGAATAAAATAAGAGTGATAGACACCGTCAAGAACGTACATGTCTTTAAGTACTCGTTCTCCCCTCAATAGATACGCAATCAAAGCATAATCGCATTCAAGCACCCGTTAAAGTTAACTTAAGTGCAAAAATGTCATGAATTAGTCCCGCAGTAATTAAAATATGGTATATACGGGATATGTGTGTACGTGCATGAGTTTTTTCTATGTTAATTAATATAATTCATAATTAATGTACGAACAAATATTTCTGCATGTACGACTGCGGCCTTAAAACCTCTCGCCACACGCCCTTGAGGCGGCTTGTGGGGTATTTTATAGTGAACATGTAGACGAGATTACTTTTTAGTCCAAAATAGCACTTTCCGGAGTGGGAAGCTGTCGCGATTTCTGCATTTCTAGCGTTCCCAACTTTGCTTAGAGCTGGTGAAAGATTTGCTTTATGTCTCCAACTCCCCGCAGGATAAAGGCCGAGAGCAAACTTTTATACCAAGTTCCACTCGAAAGTTTAAACTATGATATAGAACTCCTGCGAAAAAGCTGCATTGCTTCAGAATAGTTTACAAGAATTACCGCTGTATTTCCTCCCAAATAAAATTACGTCCCAATAGAACTTCTCTCCCAATTCTTTTCAGATACATGGAATTTTTGAATTTAATTTTTAAAATGGTAGAGTAGAATGCTTAACTTCTCTGCAGTAAGACATCTACGAAAACTGTAAGGGTCGCAGTAAAAAAAATCCGACTGAAAACTAAGCATATAATGGCTAATAATATGAAAGACTTTTTATTTGTTAAATGGATACTACATGTGTCAACAGCATTACACTACTGCTCAATGTGGTTCAGGAAAATTAAAAACGACACCAATTATGAACTTATTTTCTCTCAGATTCGGTTACAAATGTTTAGTTTAAACGAAGTGCCTCAAAACTTTTCTCTAAGATAATATGCACACATCTCACTGGTTGAGATTCTATCGTAGTTAGTAACCGTTTAGTGACTTGAGTATTCAAGTATTGTCACTGACGTACTGTCACCTAGCAACTAAAGGATGCGTGAGCAGGATTTTCACGTGATGATGCAAGTAGAAGAAAATATAATTTGAGCAAATGGTTGAAACCGGATATCATAGATTTTTATTAAAACAAAATGTTTGCACGTGCTTACATTATCCATTTTGCTCCTTATAATAGAGAAGAGTATGGCAAGAGGACATAAGATTTAGTATAAGCGAGTTTTGTGGGCAGGGTGAAATTGTATAGGAGCAATTAATTCCCACTCACACGTACGTACGAGTATAAAATGATGTCGTGACTGGCGAAACCGGTTATGGAAATATAAATCCGCTTTAAGGAATCCAAAGGTTTATTCTTATCAGTACGTATACATTTCCGCAGATTTTGTATGCCAAGCAATTAATGTCAAATCTCTTTGAGGCAGATAAGAATTATACACTTACGCTCCTAGAGCACTTGTAATGAAAGTTTTATTTACCCATATTAACTCACGGCAATAATACCGTAATATTTTATCTAATATCGCAGTATTTTTTCAGCTAGACGAAGAGAAACGACTACCGGGCAACACTACGGAGAAGTACTTCTAATTTTGAATTTAAATACACACAGTAATTAAGACGCAAAAACAAGTGAATACAAAAACACGAGTTTAAACCCACTGTTACAGACCGTTCGTGTGGACATTTTTTGGTTATTTCTACGAAATGACTTAGCAAACGTTAAGCGTTTTTTTAGTTCGTGGGTTAGGACATTAAGTGATTTCCCTACTTTGTTTTTCTTATGTATAGAAAGTATTAATTTTTCCTATAAGTTTTACACTATTAATGACATTTGTAATATATACGAATGACAAAAACAATGAAAAATGATTAAATTATTTAACAGGAAAAACTGTTGGGAAAAAACAAAGAATTTTCCAACACTCCAAGTTGAAATAAGGAAAAGCAAGTAAGTTTCAATGTTTTTATTCTGTTCATTTAAAACGACTAAATTTAACCTTCGCTCCGTCAGTGATTCCCAGCCTAGCTCCTCTAATACATTGGATACGATGCTAACTGTGTCATAACAACATTTTACAAATGTAGCTCCTCTATACTGCACGCAATCCAATTCGGAAATCAATCCAACTTCGTTAGGATCCCATATGATAGCAGCATATTCTAATTGAGGCATATCCAAAGACAGATAACATTTCTCTTTGACCTTTTCATCACATTTGCCAAGTGCTCTTCTAATAAATCCTAATTTTTTGTTAGCTTGTCCACATATTCCCCGTATGAAAACCCAAGATAGATCGTGAGTGGGGGTAACGTCTAGGTGTTTGGGTCTACACATGCCATTTCGGTATCCCCAATGCAGTAGACGTTCGGGAGGGAATTGCTCTTTTTCCAAAAAAGTATCAATACAAACTTTTGTAAGTTTAATTCTAATTACCAGTGTCGCACCAGCACTGTATAGAATTTAAGTCATCTGAAAAAGCTGCTGTGTCCTCAGGATCACGGATATCACGGTAAACCACTGCATAATCGGCAAATAAACGTATATTACTAGTGACTACGGAGTCAACGTCGTTAAAGTAAAGTAGGACTAAAAGAGGTCCGATAATACTTCCCTGGGGGAACACCTGAAGTAACTTCTACTGAATTTAAGCTAACTCAATCTACAACTACTCTATGAACCCAATTATGATATAATCTGATCCACTACCGATTTATGACATCATTTCCTTTGATACACATTTTTTCCATACATAAATAATATTTTACGTCACTTTGCTCAGTAATTCACTCATTAAATTGTATATGAGACCTCCTCCACAAGGTCAAGTGCCAAAGCGGAAACGTAAATACTAGTGTGGCAATAATTTATTTTATTTTCACCATCAGTTTACACACAATATATTATACCATTAAATAAATTAACACCTTAGTTAGTCAATCAGGAAATGTGTGTGTTGGGGACACCCCGCTTCAACCAAATGCGGGGAGAGTAGAGGTCAAAAAGTGGCCTATAATGCATTACGGGATTAATGAATACCCCCCTCATTCACCTTTGAAACCATGAGCAACGGCCGTCGAAAACTCTATGCAAATCACGATTAGGAATATTGTATGCGCCCATTGTCGAAAATAATTTATTAGTCGAACGAAAACAAGACAACGACTTAAACTATTTGGATTATTTACTTCCATCCATCGCCTTTTAAAACTTGTAACATTGAAAGCAGCCGAGAGAGAACAGGATACTTCGGCTCATTCGGGTGGACGCTGCGGATCCTCAGTCATGCAACACGTAATGGTCGGGAAACAATGCTGCCATCACCGGTGAAAAATGAGAAGAGGCATCTCGCGAGCGTAGTTTCTCGTGTCGCTTTTTTTGCGCAACCCTACACCTTCACATCTTTCAAGTCTTTCGGTACCCGACGGGGCACTCCATTACTAAAAACTCCCCTCTTTAGCGGAGACTGAGTTCTTGGAAATACCTCAAAAGAAAACTGAATGCTCCAAAGTATCTGCGGACTACCCACGAGATATCTCCATGCTCCACAAGTGGTCACGGGCTCTAGGAACCCTTTTCTCGTCCTACTCCTCCTCCTGATCTGGACACGAAAAATGTAAATGGCCATCGCCGCGCCTGCCCACGTAGCGCGGAGGGGCGGGGATGCGGTATTGATGCGCGGCATTAACACTCGTGTTAATGCCTATTTCAAAGTGTGTGCGTAAACGCGTCCGGAGAGGACGTGGGGCGCGAACTGCGGCGGGGGGGGGATGGTGAGGGATGGATTCCGCCGGAGTTTTCCTTCCCACTGCTGCCGCATCGCGGCGCCACCACCGTCTCCGATAGTGAGCGTTCCCGCCATGCGACGGAGTGAGGTCATCGACCCCCGATTCTCCTCCAGCGTCCCCCTCCACCCTTTCCCCTGTGGACCAAACAGCAATCCACGTGCCTCCACCCGTCCATCCTTAGGCGCGACGAACTACAAATGCTGCGTGACGCGCCTTAGGTCGGTAGAAAGCATCTCGTTACCGACCTCGTCAAGCTCCGATGGGTAGGGCTCTGCGGCACTTCGATACGAGTGAGTGACGATGTTAACCTTGATGTTGACCTATTAATACTGACTTAAGGTGTCGTTGGCAAATCGTGGACAATACTGATGTAGTCATCGAGGTGGACATAGGCAGATATTCTCTTATGAACACATTTGGAGGTACACCAACATTTGCCACGTATTAATGAATTACGTCTAAGGTTTGAGGGATTCTACCCGCGTCAATAATGGCGCCAAATATCTGACAACCACGGTAGAGGTAAAATAAAATATGGTAAAATTAAAAAAAATATATATATATATTTTTAAACAAAGAGTACGGGGTTTTCATGAAGGAGGAAGGTTAATTTAAACGTTAAAATGGGAAGACATACACTAGAATATGTGAAACAATTTACCATTTTTATTTGGAGCATTGGGAGTAAATCGATATAAATATTGGCTTCGACATCGGCATAAATATCCCCCCATCCACCATAAAGTTGTGTGCCAAGGGGCGCAAGCACTAGGTGGGATGTGTGTGTTAAGGGCAGATATGGCAGAAGAAGGGGAAATGGAAAAAATATTCGTCAAAAACCACTAAATAAGTTGGAAACTTGTATACATGCAGGAGGAAGGCTTAATTCAAAACACGGGTTACTTTAAAAAATAATTTATCTGCTATGCGGAAAAGGGGAACAAAACAACCAAAACCATTTGTACGACAAGCCTCCACCAAAACTCTTACTGATGATCGCCAAGCGCTCCGTTAGCATGGCAAAGCATACGTAATCCAAGAAAATGATTCTTAGAAAGGTTAATACTTCCTGAAAAAATACTAATATCTAAAGTATTGATTAGTTTGGTTAGTTGGTGGAAGTAAATAAGTCGCCTGTTACTACTTTCCTAAAACACATCACATCTGCAAATTCTCGCGAGGAAGTTGGGGGCATTGGATGATTTAGGAAAGCTATGGGGGAACATTAAGTGGTCATGTGATATAATGCTATCCTTTACCCACCCAGTATTTTTATGGTCTCGAAAAAGATTATAGCAACACCCATCCTTCCTGATAGACTATTTATCACACCGACATTAATTATCCCATTAACTGAGTATCAGAGAGAAAGAAAAACTCCGAACGCCGCCGTTGGATCCCATCCTCTGGAAATCTTTTCGTCTCGTTAGAGGGTGGGAGAGAGAGAGAAAGAGAGAGAGAAAGAGAGAGAGAGAGCGAGAGAGAGAGAGGAGGGAAAAGGGCTTCCCTTCCATGAACCTAATCGGTCCATCTACCCTTCACGTTAATGACTTAATGAGCTCATGTCGATAATTACTATCCACTATCTAATCCGCGGGCAAAAAGGGCACCATACACCCATCTGGCCGTTGCGGAGGTCGACCCGAGCTCGGCCTCGCGAACGGCAACGTAGGAGGACGATAGAAAGGGATGTCCTGCGCCCCACTCCTACTTCGCGGGTCACATTTTCGCAGTAACATCTCTACCACGGGTTGTATTCGAGCCTTTTTTGCGTCCCGAAAAGAAAATAAAACGACGGCGCATCCCTCCTGAACAGGACGCGAGATATCTTCGGCGATACGTGCGTGATTCTTTAAAGTTTTATGACGCGCACATGACATCATTGGGGGGCAACATTTCCGAGGATCTCGCAAACTATACATAGCCATCCCATGGATTCCAACCATGGCGTGGTGGAACGGCTTATGCGTTCCGATGACCCCTAGAGGTGTGCTGGCGGATAGGTCGAAGGCTAGGAGCCAGACGAAAGGTATTTCACGCTCCCGAGATGGAATCACTAACGTCACCAAAACACATACGGGGGTGGTCTGAAAGGTTTGCGACCTAAAAAAGATACAAGACATTTTTTCTGAAATTCGTATATTGAACCAGCTTCCTTTGTCACGTAATTCGTAATGTGTCTTCTCTTATTCCATGTTAAAAGCCTATCCAGGATTAAAACAAATCCACATGATTTTCTGCTACCTTGAACACGGCTTTAAAAAAATAATATGTGCATTTGGATATTAATTAGAGCGGCCATCTGCCAATTGGGAAAAACAAAAAATATATATTAAAATAAATGCTTCCTTCTTTTGATAAAAAATACTATCATCACCATAGTTATTTAAAGAGAAGATTGGTTTGATTTACAAATATTTTATGCTCAGAATTAATGAAATAAACGTATGTTTTTCTATTATTATTAGTATTTTCTATTTCATTTATAGTCATAAAAATATTAAAATGCGCTTTTACATTAGCTAGTCTTCTAACTTATCTTCGACCGGGGATCCGTTTCCGCAGTCTCCGGATAAGAATGAATCTGCAGTCGACGGAAAAAGAGAGATACGAAGATAGGAGGGGGAAGGGAGAGAGAGAAGGAAAGAGAGAGATAGAAAGGCGAATGATTCCCATTTGGGCTGTTCACGTCGATTCTTCATCTCCGGGAAACACTGAATCATCCCCGGCCCTCCGACCTATCCCGCATCCACCCCGCCGCAACACGCCACCCGAATCATGAGGGAGTATTTTGGGGGCGAGGGGAATCGGGGTGGATTCGTTGAAGACCATGCAGGATGTTATTACCCTTTCGTGTCTCCAAATTTTATATTCATGGGAGGGAGGAAATGAAGAGATAATGAGGTCGCGTGACCCGCATGCGAGGGTGGATGAGAACCTTTTGCCCGCCGGCCCTTGTTATAGGGCGTTGAATGTCTTGGATCAAAGATGGCCCCGGAAGTCCTTTGAGCTCTTTACTCTCCTCGCGCCTCATTAAAAATAGTGGTTCTCTTCGGTTACTCTAAAACCGGAACATTTAATTATTACCGAGAGATAATTAATATTTATTAAGCAGACGTGACTTGGGAGTAGTGGTTCCGATTGACCCATCGTCGGTTGTAATTCGAGTACTGATTGAAACTTTGTATTTTCACCATGACTGTTGTTTTGTACAACAGTTATGTGACTCTTAAAACATGATCACACACTCGTTCATTACTAAATAACATATTTAATGAGCATGATTATGAGCATCAGTCAAACTAATAAAGGTATTAATTCATTGAAATGTGGCCTCAGAGACACGTGCCGATTGTAGTTCTATCAATCAAGACCATCGACACAAGAAACCCTAGGTACTACTTGGGCCGATATGGGAGGTAATTTCTATTTGATCGTTGAAAAAATATGAATTAAACTGCAATCTCATACACTTTAGCTGTGGAGTTTTCCATCAGGTATGACACGTTAAAAACGAATTACATCACATAGGTCGTATATTGGATTCAGGAAATACCAAATATATAATAAGTGAGCACACGCAAATTAGTTCGCAAATAAAATGCCAAAGGGGGAGGGAAATAATTCTACATTAGTCATACCTTTCTCGCTGCTTGAAACGACAAAAATTAAAAGTTGCGATCAAGATATTATATTACAGGAATTAATTTAAATTTTACTTCTAAAGAATTTCCAATCTTTCCTAATTTCCAAGTCGCTGTGGTAATTCTCGTTGGATCCAATAAGAGTTTTCAGAAAAGGCTTTGACCTTTAATTTCAAATGGAGAATAGGTGGTCTTTTTACTATTTGTATTGCACACAACCGAAATTATTCATTGAATTCCTCCAGTTCTAATACCTTAGTTCTGCACAAATATATATCCCCAAATGAGAAAAAATGACCCTTCCGCAGCAAGCGATTCAATTTTCCCAGGGCAGAAAATTGACACTTTAGCCACAATTTACGTAGAAATTTCTTTCATCACATTGCTAGCTATACATCATGTATTCCTAAGTACGAGTAAAACTGTAAATAAAGACTCATTATACTAAAACCATTTCGTATAGACGCAGTGAAAACTTATCAGGAAAGTTGCAGCAAAACGTGTAATATTAAACTTTTCATAAAGGAAAACGAAGACACTTAAAACATACATTCATATTTTCTAAACATCCCGAGCTCTCAGGACATATAGATTAACCTGAGGACCCCCGAAGATTTTCATTTAGCTCCAGAGAAAATAAATTTACAAACCCGCAGAAAATAAGTTCCCATTTTTAAAAAAATGATTACTAAGCTACCTCTACACGCTCAATTCTTTTCGACGACATATCGTGGCATGAAAGTGAGCAGGCGGACAAATAACAGTTCGGGATCCATTTTAAAAGGTCCACTTGAGCTCGTAAAAACGTGCTGCGCGCACTTTTGAGCCTTGCTAATAATGCACGTGCCATCAAGCGGAAAGACTGGCGCGCAAAACTGTCAGCTTTCAAATTGGAAAATCTCTCCCCAAGTCGCCAGATTATTCTGAAAATTACACGGGACGATGATGAAGGGAAAGAGGGAAAGAGAGAGAGAGAGGTGGGGAGAGAGATCGTTTGCAGTTCTCACAAAAACTGGGCATGTCAAGCGCAGTAACCGGAGGACACGACTGCCCCATTCCTTCGGCGATCATTAAAAAAAATCGGTTGGCTACCCGTAATGACGAAATAATACATCTAATGCTTACTTTGCCACAATTTCTGCAACACATTATGGGTAATCGTAATTCTTTTATTAACTCTCGACACTGATTTTTCTTTGCCTGAACTAATGCCAATGTTTCTCCAACATATTGCAAAAGTACTTTGGTTGACTCGACCAAAAAAATTAGTACAATCAACCATATACCGTTAATATAGATCAATAATATCGATTATATAATATACACAATATATATCATCGATATCGTACAATTTTTGTTTTCGTTACATCAAACAATATCGAGTATGTCGACGCAAACGACAAAATGATAATTTTTATCGACCCACTACATGGATGTAATTCGGAAATTGTTATGTCATAGTGGTCGAAGATAAAAATATCGATTTTAACAAATATATCGTCATATTGTACTACCCCAGTCGCACTGGGGAACCGCCTGGAAGATGCTAAAATAATAAAATGCTACATGAATCCTGAAAATGACGCAGCCCACATGACACACACACCAAAATCAACCCTATTTCTCTTGTATCCGTTTTACAAAGAATTTCAACAAACCTTCACCCGCAAAGTATTTTTACCACCACACTTTAATTACCATGATGCCAGCCTGATATCAGGAGGAAATTTCACTCGTCGCCCTAGCGCTGAATCACGACAGATCGCTTACCTCCAAATCACGCGAAGACAAGACTCCATGGAGGGGAGTTTTTTTATGGCGGGAAAGTGAAAGCGATAGGTTGGAAGAGGCGGGTGTCGAAGCGTATTAGGGAGCAGAGGAATACGAGCAGCCCTTAAGAACAGATCCGTGAGGGAGCACACAAGGACACGCAGCCCTGGAGAGGGCCTATAATCGCTCCCAACAGCGAACCCCCTCCACGCGGAAGCACATTAGTCTCAGATCGGCACCTGCGTGGAGTCCTGGGCGGAAGAAGATCAACAAGAGAAGAGGAGGAGCTAAAAGGAGGTACCTAGGAGGTGGGGAAAAGGGAAAGAGAGAAAGTAAATAAAGGGGGGAAATGGGGTGTTAGCCGAGGAGAGCTTCCCAAACTTTTGTAACCCCTTGGGAAACTAAACCATTATATAGAATCCTCCTTGGCTTCTCCTCTCGAATGAAGCAAGTAAATTTAAGGGAGAGTGGAGCTGCCGTCGAGTAATTAAACAAATTCGTGATTCTTGCTGACAAACATAAGTGGACAAACCTCGACGAAATATTTTCCTGATAAAATAGACTCAGACATGCCAACTTTCAAAAATGAAAAATCGGGAGATTTTTAGAAGTGTATCACGAAGTAATCACTTTTAATTACCACAATATTTGCATGGCACCTTAATCCCTTTATGACACTTTGCCAATTTTTAATGAATGTCACACTTTATTAACATGTTAAGCTAAGTACACAATTTGAACAGTTCATCAGTTTGAATATATCTGATTAACAGAAGAAACATCACTTTATTTTTGTAGGTAGCTAGGCTATGTTTATGTTGTTGGCTACATAGCCTACTCATAACGTTGCAATACTTCTTTGTTAAAATTGTTAATTGTTTAGCACACTCGTAGTAGCTGATTTAGCCTTCTTCAAAAACTCTGGACTAAATTTCTGCTCGAAGCACTTACCTTTCTGAACGGTTATTAAGATTAAAAATTTCTCCAAAGATGTTTCTGAAAGCATGGACCTGAACTGAGTTTTTGTCTTCGTTACTGTGCTAAAAATTCTTTCACATTCTGCATTACTATGTGGAATTGATAAAATAGCTAGCATCACCTTAGCAAGTCTATCATACTTGAGAACACCATCAGCTGATTTCATCTGACCTATCAATGCCCATTGAACATCAATTCTCTCTGCTGTGATGTTGGTTTCCTGTAGCTGAAAGTTGCAGAATTGAGAGTGCAGAATATCAACTTCTGCATCTAATTGTTCCATTTCTCTAGTCAGAATGTCAGGAAATCTATTAATGAAAAATCTAAGGCTGGAAAATGATGCCTTTCCAATATTAGAAATATCTGCCACCTCAGCATGTATGAGAACTTCATCCTTGAATGGAAATTGTGTATCATGTAATCACATGAGGAGGAAAAACATTTCCTTACAGACTTGAAGAATACACTCTTTTCCTCAGGCTTCAAAGTGGTCACCAAAGCAAATGTACCATTTCCTATCAGAAGATTACAATCATCCTTTTGATTTGCAAGAGTGTGATAATCTACACCAGTAAGAGAGCTGGAGGTATTAATAGCAACTGGTTTCACAAATCTTGCCATCACATTCTTCAAAAGTTTCTCTAAAATTGTCCTCAATAAGTGGATATGTGGAACGCCTGACTGAAGAACCACATTTGGTCCCTCAAAGACAGGCATAAAACTTGACAGAAAAAGGCAGAAAGATTTATATAAATCTGATGAGAGAAACATGTACAGCCGTTCCTCACGTGACAAAACATGGCTCGTACTGTCACCTGTAGCTTCAATGGTTTTCCGTAAAGCTGATGCTGATGGTGTTTTCCTTTTAAGTGAGGAGTGTGCCGAACTCGTATCATAGTGCTTAGACTTGGGTTCTGAATTAGACACATCTGCACTTTGAATGTGTTTTGGAATTTTATAATTCTTCAAAGTGCCCTCTCCAGAATCGTTGCTCACAATTTCATCCTTGAACAAACTAAGTAAAGGGTTCCACTGATCTAAAATCCTATCCAAACATCTTTTCAATGATAGCCATCGAGTAGGCACATGTTTCAGAATTTTCCTCACTTCAGTGTCATGTAAAGTTTGAAATTTTCTAAATTTTTCTTTCTTCTTTGCACTTCTCTCCAAATAATAAAAAATGTCGATAATATTTTCGTCAACATTTAAGGGTAAACATGCCGCCCCTTTCTCTGCAGCAAGATTAATCAGATGACAAGGACAGCCTACAATGATTAGGTTGCCGATTTCCTGTTTAAAACATGCTACCACACACTTTTTTTGCCCTACCATTACGGGAGCATTATCGGCACCAAACGCCAGACAGTATTTTAGCGGAATATGGAATTCCCGTAACGTTGAAAGCAGGTCAGCAATATTAACGCCAGTAGCATCCCCTTCTAAATTAGGCACAGAAAGGAGGCAGTTTTGAATTTCACGGAGCTCAGGGCTGAAGAACGTAACAACAATAGGATATAACTTAAAGTCTGTTTTGTTACTACCATCGGTAGCAATAGAGAATGGATTCTCCTGTATGTACGTAATAACTTTCGTTCTTTCTTCCATGCACATTTCTGTAATAATAGCCGTTGTTTTAGTTCTGGCACACCCATATCGCTTGGCAATTTCCGAATCGGGAAACATTTTGCGAAACAAAGGCCCCGCGTGGTCGGCACAGTTTGTAGGCAAGTTATGCTCCACAATAAAAGACGTAAATAAAGCTTCGGCATTGGTAACCGCATCTACACTTTGAGATTTACACAAGTAGCTTAGTTTCTGGTTGCTTTCTACACACTGGAGACTCTCCTTGTGTTTTTTTGTTTGTACATGTTTAAGAATGTCGCTTTTCCCGCCATGAGACACTGAAAAGTCACATCTACATATATTGCAAAATGCATAAGTCTGTCCCTTCCTCGACTCACTTAAACAGGGAAACTCTTCCTTGTACACGCTTCTAAACACTGCGTTGTATTTCTTCGACATTTTGGTCGAAAAATAGTCACGGCCTACGGGATACACAGCCAACAAGCACTACAGTTGGTTACACAATACACACACGATGTAGGGGAAACGAGCACACAATACACAATGGTCTCGTGAACAACCAACGTGAACCAACGCCAGAACAACGCTATCGCTTCCCTTGAAACGACTATCGATTACCTCGTCGTCTATCGATATATCGAAGGCGCGGGATTTTCAAATAATAAGAGAATATTACCGAAACTGCTCTGAAAATCGGGAGATAAGTCCTTACGATCGGGAGTAAGAAGGAAAAATCGGGAGTCTCCCGCTTAAATCGGGAGAGTTGGCATGTCTGTTGACTACTAATACGCAATCAGAGCAGATTCAACAAACAAAATACGAAAATACGGATATCATGAATGATTTGTTATTGATTCGATAAAAAAACAAAGATGTCCGAGTGGCTAAATATTTGAGAAATATTCCTGAAAAATTAGGGCATGGATGAATTATATGAAAACACCATGAGTTCACTAACTTGCAACACTCGAGCCATTTCCAGCATTAAAACTCATTAAAGGTGATTCCAGAACCCACCCTAACGCAAATGAAACACACTGCAAAAGGGTGTGGATTTGGGTCGCTTTTTTTCTGCGCTCGTAGGACCCCTTTGTCGAAAATCCAACACATTCAAGTTATACAGGCCAAGTGTTGTGCTTATATCACTTGAAAAATAATTCTTTGACGTACTTAACGTCATTCTTAAAGTAAGAATTAAGTCATCCATTCCGAAATTCGAAAAGATTGAATTGTGATGAAGACTTTTTAAAGGTTAAACAGACCATGCGATCCATCGAAAATATAATTTATATGGCAACTCGCTGCACTGAATTATAAGAATCTTCAGAACTCCTGAAGGTGCAATATAGTAAAACTATTTACATGCTCCTGGACAAATAAAAAAAAGTCTCGATCTCAGGTAACTCTTAAAGGAGATATTCCTACCATCTGAGAAATCATTTACATCATTATACGAGTATATGCACAAAAAGTGCTCCAAACATGCAACAACTCCATCTGAGAAGGATGCATGGCACTCAATGGTTTCGGGAAATAGAGTGAATTTACGGTGGATTAATATGAAGGGTAGGAGGTTGCTTATTGCCTCTTATGCCTTTAGTAAAGACATAATTCACTGAGGAGGCCCGAACCTTGTAGAATAACATAAAAATATGTATTTTTATTTTAAATGCATTGTTACACAATACATTTGTACTACAGAGAACGACTGGATTTGGCGATCGTTTCCATCAACTAGATAGATACAAATATAAGTTTTTATCTATCAACATGACTTCCTTTCCCAGTAAACTCTTTTGCCGTTAAAATATTTTAAAGTTTGTCTACTTTGATCAATGAAAACTCTTTTATGAGTTTTCAACTAGTCGTTTAAATGGATGTGTGTAACCTTCCGGTTATTACATCCCCAAACTCGTTTTCGTGATTGATAAAGAATATCAATTAAAATAATTTAATTGGTAGAGATTATAAATTAAATTTCAGAGTAGGAAATATAGATGAACATTTAATAACTACCTCGAATAATATATTACGTCATTGCATGTACTACTCATCTCTAAATGATAAAGCAACTTTTCTTATGAATCCCCGATACCAATTAACTAAACCTAAGGGCTTTTAGTATTATGGTCGAATTTCATGTTCCTTAATATGATTACGTCTAATATTTGGTTTCAAATGAAGAGGGGAAGAACTATTAATCTTTCGTTATTAAGATTATCAATTAAATATGCAAATGACGCGATTTCAGAAAGCATGTAACTGCCGCTACGTAATATGTCGTATCTAAGTCGTTCGCTGTGGCGTAAGCTTGGGTTAACAGAGGAACTCCTGGAAATTAAGACTCGGAGCCGATGAGAAGGCAAACAAGGGACGAAAATATGCTGCTATGGTCGAGCTTGTGAGGCAGGGATTCCGACATTAATTTCGTCCCTTTTGGGGTAGATCTAGTTGCATTAATGAGAGTAATATGAGCAGATTCAAAAGCTAAAGCTAACTACTAATTACTGCCCGTTAATTTGGTGTATTCAGTAATATTGTTTTGCAACAGGTGTACCTACATAGACCATGCATATCATCAATTTTAATAATGAACTCAAATTCACACTGTGTTTGGGATCAAAGTATTTCACAGCCAGTTCTTTATGAGCTTCAGAAACTGCCATTTTCGTGAATGCACAGCACACTCAGAGACATGGAAAAATGAAGTATTGAGAAGACTATCTCTTTAAGGGAAGCAATGCTTTGAGTGCATTAACTCGTAGCGGAATAAATTAAAATTTCCTTAGCGCGGACGAAAAGGACAGTTAAATTTGATGGAATAATGCACTCATTGCATTGGATTATTTTTGGACGAAATAAACTTGAAATTATGAGACATGACAGTTTGGGAAACAAATCAGAGTAAAATGTGACTCATAAAGCCTTGTAAAAGCCATTATCTCGACATAATTACATTTCCCTGGGAAAGAGCCGTCATGAAATACCGTGCGGATAAGAGAAGTTCTCCAATGAACTTTGTCGCCACTGCCGCAACGCATGACCTTATAATTATCAAGCGAGAACAGCAGGGGAGAGTAAAGGAATGGCTGTGGGCGAGAATAATTACTTGGCACGCCAGAAAGCAACCTCTCACCCTATGAAAACGTATCCTCAACCACGTTGGCGATGAAGAATGAAAAGGATTAGGCCCACCATTAGAAAGATTTAAAGGCCCTGCCCATTTATTTCCATTATTATTCCGACATTTAATACATCTGGCAGATTATGAAAACGTTTCCATTCAGGAAACAAATCGCGGATTGCAGTCACGGTGATGCACTCTTGAAGAAACATGGAAGCGCTAATTTATTCTTTACGAGTGCGCCAAAACGCAATATTATATAAAATACGACGGATTTAATGTGAGACTGTAAATATCGCAGACTTAATCCTGGTTGATTCCTACTTGGGTACTTAACAGTTTGGAGGAAATGTAGGCTCCTGCAAGAATGCTTGGGCAGGCACATGACAGCATACGTAAAATATTGATTACCTACGGAATGCAGCAGCTATAAATTCCTAATCCTTTACCCGGATTCGGTATCGAGACGCTTAAAGAAGCTATCCGGATCGTTAGAAGCTACAACGGTCGGACGAATAATTATCTTCGTACAATTACTACATCATCTGACATGAGATTTATGGAGACTCTAAGATGGGTTTAACTGAGTTTCAAAGGTATCCATATATACGAATGTCGAGGAAATAATGCATCATTATAGATAGGGAGAACTATTGTGCCTCAAAGTGTCTCCAATCCATCTGAATCCTCTCTGCCTTGCGGTTCTCCAAAACAAAATAAATTCCTCTTCTGCTCTTCTATATCTCTCGTTTCCTCGTTCCTCAGTTTGCCAGTCCATTTAATCATCAGCATTTCCTCAAGCACTAAGTCTCAAAAGCTTCTATTCTTTGCTGGTCCACTTTTACAATGCTCCACGTTTCTTAAACATAGTGTGGCATGCTCCATACGAACGATTTGACCAGTCCAGATTCAGTTTTGATTAACTACTCCGTTGTATACCATCTCAGGTTATTGAAGCATAGCACCTACCTTTTCTTCATACTCAAGTTCCGGCTTGAGCTATTATTATTTGCTTGATGTCGGTCGAGCTTCTTTCATCTAAAGTAATACTATCCAGGTAGATGGGTTCCACGACTACCAAGGACTTAAGGACGTCTTCTTTAAAAATGACGATCATAACTCAATGGGCGCTGATCTCAACCAATTAAAAATTGTCTCTCCTCTCCAGACATCGCTACGCCTTATATTCATGGTAGTCCCCTTGGTCACTGTACACCTTGGTCGCTTGCAGTCCATTGCACCGATATATATATATATATATATATATATATGTCCAACGTCACCACCACTGTTCCCGGATCGCGTCCTTGGGTCTCGTCAATGTCCGACGTAATATTAACGACCCATTGACACGATCCGTGACGGCATAATTTATGTTGAGAGCATTTAAAGGACGGGTGTCTCTGAACCTCATCAATAGCATCCATGAATAACGTTTTTGTTTCCGACGCAGGCCGAGATGAAATTAATCACCCGCAAAAGCACACTGCCTTGCGCGATTTAAAATTCAAAGCGATTAGACCATTAGAAAGAACGAGGGACATGGGAGGTTGAGGAGAAATCCGTTTATGAGTTGCTAATTTGAGAAAGGGTAAGGAAAAAAAATAGAAAGAGGGGGAAGAGGTCGGTGAGCCACGAAGGAGCCAGAAATTGCACCCTCTTTTTAAGTTGCCATCGCGCCTCGGGGGAAGGTGGAATGGGGACGTGGAAAAATTCATTCTCCATCCAGACCCGTTGATTTTTTTTATTGGGGCTTAAAGCGGGAGGGTGGCTCTTGGGTGTGTGGGAGGGAGGCAGGGATAGATGGAAGGTGAGACGGGGTCGGAGAGAGAATGCGGAAAGGAAGCCTGAGGGGAAGGGGAGGGAAGGGCTAGGGAGGGAGGAGGTTATGGGGATTGAAACGGATAAGGGCCATCGTAAAGAGAGGGAGGCGAAGGACAAAAAGGGTCGAAGACAAAATGGGAAAAGCGTGTTTGCTTGTTTGCCCGATTCCAACTCGGATGCTGAGGGAAAACGCCGACGATGGCCGAAAAATCTGAGCAGGAGGGAGGCGGAAAAGGAAGAGTGGAAAAAAAGCTCTCTTGTCCCTTCAATCCCTCCGGCAACACAACTATCCCACCACCCTCTAGATGTCTTCCCACTTCGACCCTGTCCTGCAGGTTTCCCATTAGGTGGTGGAATACCAAGGTTAATGTTGTCACGAAAAAGATTTCCCCAGAATCATTTTCTTCGATGGAATCTATATTAGTATATCATCAGTGTTTTTGTGAGCACATTTTTTATTCCGGATATAAACAAAAGATGTGTACTGTCATATTGCCATGGATATCAAGGCAGCTTCGAATATCGTATCGAATTCATTGACCGACGACAAGCGGTATTGGTGGTAAATTATTATTATTAGTAAAGGGAATAGTCTATCGGCTTTGGATATAAGGCTGAGACTTTTGGTAGAACGATAATTTTGCAGCATAATTTACGAAATAGGATTGCACAAAACCTCAACTGGAATTCATTTTTCATTAGTCCACTAGCAGCAAGCGCGGAGTTATGGAAGAGAAAGAATATTTGTCTTAAAAAAGTATGTACACCTGAACCATTTCTTTAGGAGCATTTATGAAGCGCGGAGAACCATTCCTGCATGGTCAAGGAGGGTAAATTTTGTTAAAGCCTTCATCCCCCTCCCCCTACAGGAATGCTAAAATATGTTTCCTACGCAAGATTACTTAGTATTCCCGCTAGAAGTAACCTCATAACAAATTAAACGGAAGTGAATAGGTGAATCGCAATACTAGTCTCCTGGTAAGAAAAACTCGATCTGATATCACGAAGAGCTATAAACTTCTCACTTCACCTTACTTCTGGGTTTAAACAACAACTAAAATTCGACTGCACGCGATTACGCCAAAAGGTTTTCGAGGAGCACGTTCCAATCCCTCTCTCCCCGCGCGGTGAAAATAAGCCCGCGAGCCTGGACTGGCAAATGAAATTAATTGCCCTGACGGAGAAACAATTGAGCGCCGAATGGCGCAACTGAAATATGACGAAACGTGCATATAAGCCCCGGGACTGGCGTTGGAAGGGATGTTGGAAGAGGGGGGAAGGGCTGGTAACGGGTTTTGCGCTTTGGTAATGAGGACTGCGAAGAGGGAAGCGCTTGGGAGGGGGGTGTTGGAGGCGAGGTCAAAGGGGCATTAGAGGGACGGAGAGGGAACGAGCCGGACGGAAGGAGACGGCGAAGAGCCTGGAGATATTGCGAAGGCGAAGATGAGGGATGATTTTCTTCGAGTTACGGGAGGGGAGGGAGTAGTGCGTAGGAGGAGTGGGAGGGTTTCGGGGAGCGAGAGGGCAGGGAACCGGCGGAGGTATAGGCAGATCGAAAGGGATTATGTGATATGTTGAGCACCCAATGAGGCAGCAGGAAGGTTATAAGACCTTGGGGAGGCTTTCCCGAGGCATCAAATGAGGCGGAGGCAGGGCCGTGGGTGAGGGAATGATGAGCGGTACGGAGAGAGGTTTTAGGGGGGCTTGGTGGGAGGTTGGGATTGAAGATGGCGGCACTCGAAATCGGGGGGAGGAGAGGGAGTTGGGGGCGACGGGGTTAGGGGTTTAAGGAGTCTCCTAGGGTACTTAAACCGGAAGGACGAGGGGTGACTTGAATGGATGGCGAAGGAACTCGGGCGATCAATGGCTGTGGGGTGATGGGAGGGAGCAAATTGGGTGGAGTGGTGGAGGAGGAACTCGAGGTCTCACGTCTCACGGCCGCAGGATGTTGTGAAAAAAGGCGTTTTACAGGTGGCTCCGGGGTTTGGAGGCGCTTAAACGTGAGTCGACTCTTCGTCCGACGAAGGCAAAGGACTACTAATCCAGTCGTGATTACGGGACTATTTTAAGCGTGGAATACTCTCTCGAGTCGAGTCCTCTCGGCGAAATACCCCGTGGGGAACGATTTGCCGAGGTAGATCAATGGATCGGGGCGAATTTCAGAATCCGATATCAAACCGTAATGAAAGATCGATCTGGAATGATAACCGCGCGTAATTAATCGATCGAATTTGCTCTCCTTGCATGAATAGCTCGTGGATGATGCACATAACATTAGCCATTTCATTTTTACCACCAGGATCAGTGTTCGGATTTTGTTTCTCTGAAATGAGAAGTCACCTCCGCCAGGTATTGCTTGCGCTATTTATTCAAACTATTCTCAAATAGGTATACTTCTTTCGAAAAACGACACTCGAAATCGCTGAAGTTCGAGAATAACAAAAGAAGTCGCTAAGGATACAAAAGAATATGATATAGCATGCCTGTAGGTAAAGGCTCGTTGAAGTCCCCTATTTCCTTGACATAACATTCTCAAAGTTTACGAGACAATATTTATTATGAACTAGTTATTAAGATTTATGAACTGTTATTACAGAGAGTAAAAGAAATCATATTGCATGCATCACCAAATAACATAAGTTCAGGATTACATATGCAAGGCCGAAATGTTGGCAATGTACATGGAAAGGTCTTCTTCTTTTACTAGAAATACTCTAGCTGACTTGAGGGATCTGCTTTTCGAAGGCTAACACTGATTCGAACGTTTAGAGACATCAGGTATTAAGAGATGAAATTGAGACAAAATAAAGGCAACCAAAGGCTCCTCACTCAAATATGGTACCTTACTTTAAAATATCTTTTATGGATTCCTTTACACGAATCTGAGTTTTTTTCAACTTGAGTGGAATAATTCAGAAGAAGGAAAAAGAAATATGAACAACAGGTTGTAAAAGCAGGACGTAATAATCGGTGCACCATTATCCCAATTTGAACCTGGATATTAAGAAGTCACTTCTTTGAATGCTGCTGAGTTTTTACGCGTTGGTTAGAAATCAAGAAATTTTGAGAAATGAACAGAAGATTTCAAAATGTAGGCTAGAAGGAGTGTGCTGCACATGAAATGGACGGATTAGGCTACTAATGTCTTGGTAGTGAAGAGAATGAACGTGGTGAGAACACTAATTCGTGTAATTAACAAAGGTAAAAAGTACTGAATAGACTGCGTACGCTCTAAGAAGGTGCTGTTAACTGAAGGATGTCGTAGGAGGAGTCCTAAAAAATAATGAAGCGAGAAAGGTGAAGGTTGAAAATTATGGAAAGAATGGAAAAGAGCTGGGGGGGGGAAGAAGATAGGGCTAGAGAAGATAAGGGATAACGGGAGGAGCAGAGTGGCGTGGCCACAGTTTCTGCTGCCTGGGGGAGTCCCTGAGTTTGCCGCCCCTCGCTTAGAGCTTCCCCCTCATTTCATTTTTATTTTTACCCATTTAAGGTTTCCCGACCACTTAAGTATACCAAAACTGCCACCCATGGTGGTGGAAGGCCCTTCTTCTGCATTGAGGTACCTCTATAATATTATTAACGGTAATATATCGTATTGGGGCAGGACTTTAATGGATCCTGGGACTTCACACTACTGCACTTGTAATCTCTATCTAACATACAACAAAAATTCCTAAACTCCATGCTACATTTTGCAGTAACTTAATCTTTAGCTATGTATACTTTCTACCTCTCTTTATTTCTTTCAAAATGCCTTTTCTTTTCCACCCTTTAAATCGCTTTCCAAGCACTCTCCCTTATATTACAGTCTTCAGCATATCATTGGCTCTCAATATCAATTTCTCCCAGTAGCTGTTTCTCTTCTGCCATCTCCAAAACAATATCGTTTGTTTTCCTTTCTCACTATTTTATTTTCTCCATTCTTCTCCACATTCAATTCTCAAAGGCCACCAATACAAGGTTTGTATAAAAAGTATCGGTAACAATCTTTTCTTGATGTGTGCGTCAAGTGCTGAAATCAGACCGTCGGTTAAATGTGCGCATGATCGCAGATCGTATTGGCATTGATAATCTGACGCTGCACACCATTTTCACTGAATATTAGGCGAATCGAATGATCTGTTCTAAACTCTGCCCAAAGGTCTTGAAGGACGACAAAAAGAAGAGTCGAGTGCGAAGACCTTTTGCAATGACATCGCGACTTTTCCCCAACCCCTTTACAGTCCCGACTTGGCACCAGCAGAATATTTCCTATTTCCAAAAGTTAAATCCTCCCTCAAAGGAAGCCAGGAAGTCTTTCGCGGTTACAAGGTTACGCGTGCAAGCTTCCTTGACGGAAGCTTGCACGCGTAACCTTGAGGCCCCTTCGGAATCCATATACCAGGGAGCCATCGAATCGTGAAAACGCCGCTGGCACAAGTGGGTCGACGCTCCAGGGATGTACCTTGAAGAACTTTGAGGCAATGTACCAGTATCTTCAATAAATCTATTTTTCCGAAACTTTTCCCGATGCGTTTTGCACAAACTACGTACAATTGGAGAAGAATAGAAATGGTAAAATGGGCGGAGAGGAAAACAAACGAAGAAGTGCTTGGCATTTTAGCGGAGGATAGAGGTTTGTTGGGAAAAACCCAAAGGAGGTAAGAAGATAGATACAGAGCATTTTGACTTGCGAATCGAATGCTGAAGACAGTAATTTTGAGGAGGACGTTAGGTAGGCGTTTTTGCAGTAGGAAAAAGGAAATTATGCCGAACTGAATGCAGAGAGGCTCATGCAGAATTGTGGAAGGGTTTATTGGTTGTGTGTAAAATTCCGGTCGCCTGAGTCTCCATGTTTCCACTCGACTCTTTCAGAGTATTAAACATTGAATAGTCAAAAAATAATGAATGACTTCGCCCAAGTATACTGAGTGGGTGACCGCCTGCACCTTGGGAGTTTTCGAATTCACTCTAATGCCCGCCACCTTATAATATCCACTTCATCCAAATTCATCATCCATCTAACTTCATCCATGACTGAGGACGAAAAGCTACTCTACCGTAGGAGCAACGATGCCCAGGAGCTGCACTAGCAGATTACTTGACTATGATGGTTACAGAGTGAACACGGTGACTATAATAGCCACAGAGTTCACATTGTTCTCAATTCCTCTTAATTTGCGTGACATAATTGTATCGCAGACCTGTGCCTTTCCGATTCCTGGTTTTCCTGACACCTATCGATGGTCTCCGGTTTTGTACTTCAGCGCGACGGTCATCCAGGACGAATTCCGTCACTTCCCGCCTCTGGAAGGGAAGCCAAGGGGCGATTCACGCGCAAGTTTGATTGCGACACCGAATATGCCTAGGCCAACTGAGCGCTTAATGATCAAATCTGTGACTCGACGGAGTAATGGGATAAGAGATATGGCCTCGGCGAGACACGAATGGAATGGAACAGTTCATTGGTTCTGACCTGTCGGAAATTTAATAAAATAGTGCTTAAGCCCTCCTATGCCACTCGGTGCGATGATACGATCATCAACTAATGATACTATCAAATAGCAAAAAACCTCTGCCGACGCTACACTTTTTTAAAATTTCATTTTCCACAAGAAAACCACCCAGTTTGAAACTACGTGCATCAACACCTTTTTCAGGGGACATAAAAAAATAATGAGGAAAAACGAACTCCGGTGACCCAGCACAAAAAATATATTCCTTTCCTTTCGATAGAACCAGAGCATAGAAAGAGACCCACATGGCGTGCACTATATCTCAATTATTCACACGTCTCCAAAACGAAGAAAAACTGCTTTCGCGTTGAAATTGGCCGGTGAGTGATAAATCCAACGGGGGAAATTTTGACGGGTGTCCATCACGAGACGAAAAAGTAATGCCCGATTCACGATATTCTAAATGGACGTGCTGGGGATCCCCTCCGACGGGACGGACGATAAATGATTACACGCGTAAAACACGCTCCATAAAAAGGACACTATCACTCTCCCCCTCTCCGCCCACCCCCCTGGCCAGCCTCTTCTCCCGAGATATGGAATCGGCTTCGACGGCCGGAGGAGGACACTTTTCCCTGAGGTTCCCCGCCATCAACCGGGTAATGTTTGGAGCATCGATGAACAAGTCCGATGACTTTGTAAAAGGGAGAGTGAGGGATGTACGGGGGGGTGGGTGGCGTGATCTGAGGTGGGAGAGGGGGTTTTGAGAAAGGGGGAGTTGTCTCGGTTGTAGTGGGGCGGGAGGGGATGGACTTAACCCGGATTACGAGGCACGTTTACGATATAATATACGGAGGCAAACAGGCGCTGATGACATGGGCTACAGTTACTTTATTGCCGGCGATTGAAGATATGAAGGGGACAGATTCCGTGGACAGACATTCACACTTACGCGAGCAATGTGGGTAGAAACGTTTTCATGGAACGGAAAACATTAATCGGTGCTCAAACAAGGACCTTTAAATCTCTCCGGCCGGAGCCAGATATTCCGTCATGAAGGAAATTAGTTGATCCATCAGTATCGACGGACGGACAATGTACCGAGAACTTAATCGACTTAAACGAAAAATGCATACCAGCCAGGATAGGAAAAAATATTTTTTCACTTCCGAAATGTACACAGCACAATCAAAAGTTAAAAAAAAGGTGGACTGACCTAGTGCCCCTTTTCCACAGCTAAGAACGAGTTAAGCGAAATTCAACTGAATGTAATTTTGCCAACTGAAAGACCGAGGTGATATGATATTAATGTTATTTAATTTTAACTCAGCGGTAACATAAAATAGCAGTCATAGTTGTACTATATTTTATTTGCTTCCGTGGTTGGAAGAAATCAAGAAGTCGAAATTCCGTATGACCATCAAGTTATCAGAATAGCATTAATCAGTCGACACGATGCAGGTAGTAAGAAAATATAAATACAAGAAAGCCGGCGAGAATGATTTGCGTGTATTTGAACGGAAAGTATTACAGTGACTTATTGTCTCCTGGGAGAGGGCAGAAGAAGGAGAGTAATAACTACTTAGAGATTTAGAAAAGATTCTCTGCGACAAAGACAGAAAGGTTTTTGAAGTCTTGATTGCTGGATTGCCTAGGTTTAGCTAGGCAGATGGGTGAGCAAAGGACGCCAGAGGAGTTCTTGCACGAGAGGGAAGGAGGAGGAGAATGGCAAGACCAAGAGAGTAAGAAATACAGAAATGGATGTATCATTTGTAGAGGGGCTCTGACCATGCGATCATGTGGGTCGGAAGATAGTGGTGAGAAAGAGCAGCTCCGGTGTTCATAACTTCAACTTTCGGGGCATGGGATGTGTCTCTTTCTCCGTGTCCTCCTTCCCGTTTGTACGACCAGTTCTTGGTATCAGAAAAATCAGCTGTTTGCCCACAGCTGAGAAGTCCTGAATTTGATTCAAGAATCTTTGCTCTCAGTTCCTTAAGAAGGAAATTCATTGATTAAAATTTTAGTACTCTATAGTTATCAAATCCTCAACCAAAAATTACCGGAAAATCCATTTTTGCAATTTCACTATCACTATCATTCGGTCTTTACCAAATACGTCATACAGGAACAGAAAATACCTTGTGGAGACAGGAATGACTGACATAAAACCCTGAACCCCATTAATGACAATTGACCTAATAACAGATGAATCCTATCCTTAAACTCTAATAGCTTCATGGATAGAATGCTTGCCTCCTTCCATTTGGCCCAACCTCGTTGCACCTTCTGCCAATGGCATGGGAGTCCCATCCCCTATCATAAGGAGGGGATGTGGGCTTCCCATCGAAGAAGTCTCCACCTACGCAGAGGAGTGGTGATCAAACTAACATGTGAATTAATTCAATGATCCCATAATATGCCTTGTTTAATCAGTCTGCATATAGCCTAATATCTTTACAATATATTTGATAAATGATCAGCAAATTGGATTGATTTAGTTAGTTATAAAGGGTTGAATGGTCCTAAGTTCTTCTGACTACGTCATTGCGAATTAAAATGTCGTCTCAAATGTTGAAACGAAATACTAAATATTTGTCACCTTGAAAGAAAAAAGATCGCGCGAACTCTCTAGGCATGCTAGCAGATTCTGAGGGAAAATACGAGGGTATTATTCACTCAATTGAAATTTATCCGGGAAATCAGGCGTGACAGTAGTGCCCTTCGGCGGGGCGGAATATTTGAATTCACGTGTCGCGCCGCTGGGCTAAATACACGATGGTCTCCTTCCTCTCGTTTAAGGGTTAATGGGGACGCAGTTGGGTTACACTTCTCTCCATGATCGTCCTGTTTTTCTAATGAGTGGCTTATAAAAATCCTACGAAGGAGGCACGCGACTTCTTCTTAAGTCTATCCGAGCCATATTAGGACGGTGGTTATGGAAATTCACGTAAAAGAGGAGGGAAAGAAGAGTTGAGGGAAAAAATTGGGGCTTCAACATTCACAGACGACGAGAAGAGTTCACTGACTTTTAAAACCAATGAAAACGACTGAAAGAGACGGCGGCCCCGGAAAGGTGATCAGATGGATGGATGTGTGTAGGAAAGCGATGCAGAAATATTCGAATTAACTCTCTTGCCAATTTTTGATGACTCATTAGTGACAGTCCTAAAATTAAGTGGGGTCAATTTCGGCTCTTTTTACCCTCCCCACCTTAGTGGGGATCCGATAGATATGATACCTATAGCCAATAATCTTCTCTAATTATCTGCGCTACTATACATAGCATATCAAACAGGCACCTTTTTCTAAAAAAAGTGAAAGCGCAATTAGGTTTGAAGGAAGAGTTGTGCCCCACGGTTACCTAATGATACCTTCAATTACATTTTTGTAATGTAAAAATACAACTTTTCTCTCATGTACACTAGCATGAGAGAAAAGTTGTTCTTTAAAAGTTCACTGTTTTGTAACATATACAGAGACATGAAATTAAAATTTCAAAATTCTTTTCACAGGTTGATAAATGTAGAAATATTACTCTCTAGAATAATTTTTCCAAATTCGAACCAAGATCACTCAACTTCCGGCCAAAAATTTCACTCAATTAATTTAACGCGGTCTCCCCATACCCTGTGAATTTCTAGCGGCTTTAAAGGAACAAGATATCGTTCATGACTCAAACCATGATCGAGGGATCCAGGTTCGACTCCCGGTGAAAACTAATGACTTTTACGAGATGAAATTTCTGTATTCGGTGAACACCAGTGACTCCATTAGACTAAATACAACGGCATCTCCCATATTAATTTGAGATTAATAAATATTTTAATCCAACGAGGGGTTGCCCTCATTTTAAATAAAGGGGTAGGAAGAAGCCTAGTCAACATAGAACAAGCCACTGATAGAATTTTACTCGTAGAGATTAAAGCAGAGCCGACGAACTTGGTCATTGTTCAGGTATACATGCCACCACAAGGAGGAAGAAGTCGATAGGATGTACGATGAGTTAGAGGATATCATCGCGAGTGTTCATGCAGGGAAACATTTGATAGTGATGGGGGATTGGAATGCGACGGTAGGCGAAGGAAGAGATGGGGGTGAGGTGGGGGGGGGACTATGGGTTAGGCACGAGGAATGAACGCGGGGAGAAAGCGATTGAATTCTGCAGGAGACAGGGGTTAGTCATCACCAACACATGGTTTAGACACCACAAAAGGCGTAGGTATAGATGGAAAATTCCAGGTGACTCAGAAAGGTATCAGTTAGAATATATTATGGTTAGGCACAGGTTTAGGAACAGTGTGATAAATTCGCACAGTTTCCCAGGAGCGGATGCGGACTCTGACCACACTTTTGTTGTTATGAAATGTAACGTTCGTTTCAAGAAGATAAGGCAAGGGCGGCGGGTTAGGAAATGGAATTTAGAAGCAATAAATGTATTAACGAGGAAGGAGTACCAGCAGGCTGTAGAGAAAATGATGGATGGCGGTAAAGAACTGAGTACTATCGAAGAAAAATGGGAATGTATCAAGAAAGGGATATTGGAAGCCGCTAAAGACACTATAGGAACCGTTAACGGGAAAAGGATAAAGAAACCATGGGTAACGGATGAGATGATTGCAAAGATGGATCAACATTTCCTGTAGAAATGTTGAAATGGTTAGGAAAAGGTGGGAAGAAGGCCATATATGGACTGATTCATAGTATCTATGAGGAAGGAATCTGACCGGAAGATTTTGTGAGATCGGTTAGTTCCTATTCCAAAAAAGGCAAAGGCTACATCATGTGAGGATTACAGAACAATAAGTTTGATATCCCACGCAGCTAAAGTTATTCTCAGGATCATCAACAAAAGGATAGAGAGTAAGGCAAATGATTACTTAGGGGATGATCAGTTTGGGTTGAGGAAAGGAAGAGGTACGCGTGATGCCATTGCAGTAATGAGATCACTAATTGAGAGGAATATAGAATACATTCAGGACGTTTTTGCCTGTTTTGTAGATTTCGAAAAAGCGTTTGATAGAGTGAATTGGGAAAAATTAATGCGTGTATTGCAGAAAATAGGAATGGATTGGAGGGACAGGAGACTGATCCGCAACCTGTACATGTCTCAGACTGCTCAGGTGCGAGGGGGGAACGGAGAGTCCGGATGGGCAGTGTTAGGAAGAGGTGTAAGGCAGGGTTGCCCATTGTCACCGGTACAGTTCAACGTATATGTAGAGGAAATGATTAAAGAGGCATGGGAAGAACTGGAGGTAGGAATGAAAGTCGGAGGGGAATTCGTAAAATCGGTTAGGTTTGCTGATGACCAAGCATTAGTTGCTCAGTCAGCCAAGGGGTTGCAAGCATTGCTGAGTGAATTGGAGGTTCAGTGCGATAAATATGGGATGAGAATCAATATTAATAAAACAAAGGTTATGCGATTTTCCAGAAAGAAAAAGGCTAAGCTAAATATTAAAATAGGCGGGGAAAAAATAGAGCAGGTAGAACAGTTTACATATCTCGGAAGTGTTTTGGACCAATACGGTCAAAGTGGTAGGGATGTAAGGAGAAGAATTGCGCTAGGCAAGGAGGCTTTCTCAAGGAGGAGGGAGTTGATGACGGGGACGTTGAGTAGAGATGTTAAGACAAGACTCGTAAAAACTCTGATATGGAGCGTACGGTGCGGAAACGTGGTCACTGAAGCAGGAGGATAGACGTAGAATGGAGGCTTTTGAAATGTGGGTGTTGAGAAGAATGGAGAAGGTGAAATAGACCGAAAGGAAAATAAATGAGGAAGTTCTGGAGATGGTGGGTGAGGAGAGGGGTTTGTTGAGAGAAATCCTATGGAGGCAGGAAAAATGGATGAAAGGCGTATTGAGCGGTAGTGGAATGTTGAAGAAGGTAATAGAGGGGAGAATGTTGGGCAAGCGAGGAAAGGGTAGGAACAGGATAGAGATGTTGGATGGGATGAAGGGAGGAAAGAAGTACACCGAGATGAAGAGGGACCTGATGTAGTTTAGGTTGCTCGATTAGGTTTTGTTTGGAGTTACAAAATATTTATTTGATAGTTGTGTCCATCCAAAAACCTACCTTAACCGGTAGATTACCTAATAACATAACAAATATTTTAATATTTCTGGAACAATAATTTCAGAAGTAGTATTCATATAATGCGTCCTTTGTTGGTCAAGTAAAATATAAATTTTTTCTTATAAATATGGGCAGAAATGATGCAATAATAAACCCGATTCGAGATTCCTCCTTAACCTCCTCCCACTAAGAAACTTGATGAAACGGCACATCCTGCCACTCACCCCAAAAGCTTTGAGTAATTTGAGGGCAGCCCGTAAGACAGAAGAGTGTGTGAAAAAGGATGAGAAGGACGCACCATGAATGGTCGGGAGGGTAGCCAAAACGGGTGGAGCGTGTGCGATGGACGATTGAACGGAAGGGTGAAGCGGCACAGAGGTACTCGAGCAGAAGATGGTCCGGTGAGGGAGAGAGGAGAGAGGGGGACAGAGAGAGAAGAGGGGACGGTGTACAGGGGCCGAGGATGGCAAAGGCGGAGTTGGAGGCAATAGATGCTGATGCATGAATGAAATACGCTTGATTAATGAAACCAAGCGGTACCGACCGGGACTGGGATTAGGGCTTTGGGTGGCATTAGCTTACTTTACGACCAATCTGTTCCATTCAGTCACTCGAAAAACCATTGATAAACAATGGATTCCAAAACGGTCATCGCTTTTACGGATGGGGGAGCTTTAAAGCTTTATGCGTCAGAGCTCGAAAATATCCAATCGAAGTGGGCATATTTCGATGAAAATCAGATAGACAAATCGTTGAAATGAAAAAAGCAAGGACCCGAATGCTTCGAAAAAAATGCCATCCCAGCCGAAAAATAAAACATTCAGTCATAATATGAAGATTCGGCTTTTTCAAGGAGATCGATAATTAAATTTTCGACGCACAGTTTTGTAAATCGAAACATATTAAGTGATCATCGAAGAACTGATCGTCAGACCGGTCAGAACTCTCTCGAACTTCACTATGAGGAAATTTTCCTCCAATGATCCGATCCGATGAATCCGATTCCATACAATGATATCACGAACCAGTTTTCGTTTTGCAATTCCCTCTCATCTACAGGTGATGAGGATAGTTTTACCAAATTTGATCACATTACATAAAAAGTGAATGTATGTATTTATGTGTTTATATATAATATATACACATTTTTTTTCACTAGGAAATAGAAATGAATATTTGTTCGCCGTATAGCGGCATTCACGCCGTCGGGCTTAGGACTGGGTGAACGCTGCCATCACCTACCAAATCGACCTTCATCCCGTCCAACATCCCTATCCTGTTCCTGCCCTTACCTCGCTTGCCCAACATTCTCCCCTCTATTACCCTCTTCAACATTCCACTACCGCTCAATACGCCTGTCATCCATTTTTCCTGCCTCCATAGGATTTCTCTCAACAAACCCCTCTCCTCACCCACCATCTCTAGTACTTCCTCATTTGTTTTCCTTTCGGTCCATTTCACCTTCTCCATTCTTCTCCATGCCCACATTTCAAATGATATATATATATATATATATATATATATATTAAAAAACTTAGACAGTAACACACAGCACGAGATCTTCCGAAGAAGACGGAGCTCAAGTCCGTCGAAATTATCAAGATAATATTGTGAGTGTTCTTTTTATGTGTTCTCGTGCTGTGTGTTACTGTCTAAGTTTTATATATATATATATATATATATATATATATATATATATATATATATATAGATATATATATATATACACTGCCGGGAGGGCCGCAACGTCAAAATAGAGCAGTTACTGAGAAGATAGCAGCAGATTTTATCCGCAGATGGGCCATAAAATTGCCAACTTTGGCAGGATTCCCTGAACATGTCCTGACAACTCGAAGAAAAAACCGTAACAACTGAAAGGCTGCTGGCATTAATTTTTCTCTCACATGGAGACAAGACTCATGCACATGCAGTTTATCGTCATCAATACAAGATCTTCCATCGGCTAAGAGAAGAGATTTTATCACGATTAAAATAAAGGAGCCAAAATGGTGACCACATAAAATGGAGCATTTTGCTAACTCGTGTCATCTTTGCAAAATATTCACCAATTACCACAACCGGAACTACACGTTGAACTCTCTTTTACCTTAACTAAAACCTCCGTACTCGTCATAAACATTCACCGATGAAAGGACTGAGATTATTATGTGTGATTTGCGTCATGTTTTGGTCATGACTCACTTCTGTTCCGGTAGATATTTCTCATAACTTCGGGAAAATATTTGAGGTTTCCGAATGACTTCCACGTAATCTTCATTTACGAGCTTTATTCCAGGTTAATAAAAATACCACGACCGTGGATATTCCTAAACAAATCATTTTCGCCTCTCCTCTTTCGTCATCTGCTTTTGGGATTCGCACACAAAACTCGAATTTCAAGTGGAAATTTCAATTTCGCACGGTATTGAACCCCACTAATCTGGTACGCAGCCATCAAATACCAACTGTAGTTCTGACCACGGTTAGAGTTTCTCTGCCTCGCTGGCTTCCATAAAGCCGTGATCGGCACGGTATGACCACTTGCGAGCTCGCTCTTGGTTAATGGTGTAACCGTCACCACAGCAAAATTACGCGTCATCAACTACTCCACACGAGCAAAAGTCATTAAAGACACTCCTCCTTATAAATTAATCAGTCTTCCAAATCATGGATAATTTATGACCATGTCGACATGTGTGCCTCAATTCATAGGTATCGCGTCTGTTATGCTCATGATTCCATATGCTGTGCGAGTGATAAGTAACTGATTTGAATGAAAAGCGGTCAAAAATATATGTATAAATGAACAGAACCCCTGATAATGTAAAAGAAATAACCGTTTGAGGTGGAACGTACAATTGACTATCACATTAAATACATAATTGAAAAGAAATACTAGAAACGGGTTATACATTTAAATTTTGACGAATTGAAACTTTAAATTTCGGCTATGATTGTTACAAATTAGTGTCAATTGATATCGAGGTTTTCGTAGAAGCCCTGTTAATAGAAGCACTGGCCATTTATTTCCGTAATTTTCTACCAATTAGATGACAAACCTTATGGCACACGAGAATTCTACAATGGTGGAGTTGCTCAGGTAGCTGAATGAGTGTTGCATCAATGAAAGTTGTTTTCTTGTAAAAATTGTTGATTGAAACGCAAATTTTCGGTACCATTTTTATCGATGACAATGGCTAGGCTGAAACGTAAACCCAAATACACTTTTTCACTTCAAATGAATCGAGCTTTCGGGTACATTTCAAAGTCCAATGCCAACTTTCATGCACATGGCAAATTTCAAAACCGAAATTAAACCTGTTAAATGTATCCTCTGACCAGCATTGCACAATAGCGACCATTACCATTCAACCAGTACATTAATGGACATTGCATATCCGAAAAAAATTATCCGCCTCTGAAAACGTCAGTGCCATGAGATGGGCAAATACAGAGGCGCCGATGGAATATTAAACTCTATAGATCTCCGGTACTTTGCGCAGGGAGTCTTTCACCCTGGCACTTTTCTCCCTTCCATCCCAGTGGAAATTTATTCAGTCATGATAATTAGCATTGGTATATTCAGCCCCCCAATCGTTCAAACCCAAATTACTAAGAAATCAGTCGATATGAATAAACTATAACGGACTTTTTAATACGTGCCCATCTAGTCTATTTCGTATAAGATCTGAATTCATAATTATAGATAACAAAATAGCATTTATATTTCGAACGGATGCCATTTTATCATTCAATACTGCGATCATTATTTCTTCAAGAATAAAGAAAAAATATCATCAGTTCATTATTTTTATCGTAATCGCATAAGGACGGACATTTCATTCATGTAAAAGGGTTACTCCCACGTGTCACATAAATCAATATCACGTGCTTAACGATGACGAAAAAACCGCAGCGCGAATACGGGAAAAAAATACGTCGACGGATCATGGAAGGGTGGGGATGGATGAGAAGTGTATGAGGGCTGAATATCACGATTTTTAAAAGGCTGCAAACGAAGTACGGCGTGGGGGCATAGTGGAAAAAGCAAAGGCAAAGGGAGAGGGAGCGATGGAAAGCCGAAGAAGAGAGATATTGAGAAGAGACGGGAGAGATATTGGGGAGTGAGATTGGTTGTAGTTCGAATGGGGAAGAGCGGAGTGAGTAGGGAGTAGAGAGACAAGAGGGGTGGTAGAACAACTGAGTGGAGTGGGGGCAATTGGATTTGAAGGGGTTGGGAAGATTGGAGGACGGGTGGGGGCGAATGGGATGGAGAAAATTCCATCTCGCCGCTTGAGCTGAGCGGCGAAACCCCTCCCACTCCTCAAAACTCCCGTCACCGACCAATCCCCACCTCCCCCCCTTTATTCCGCTCGGAAAAGCCCAATTAATGGCTCAATCAGGCAACTAGGCGATCGAAACTGTTTTAAGCAGCAGGCGGGGCAAAACTCCATCCCCTTTCCCCCAAGCCTCATCCCCCTCCCTTATCCATCCCCCACTCCCAACGCCACTCCGACAGAATAACTACAATCGCCTTGAAAGAGTGCTGCAGACTGGATTCGCCCCCATCCTCTTACCCCAGAAACAAAAACCAACCGATCCCACTCCTCTCCGCCGCCGCCCTCCTCCCCATCGCAGAACAAAATGCCTGCTTCGAATCTGTTAACGGTGCTCCGAAAACTCACACTGTCCGAAGATATAAAACATAGGTCGCTCTGAAGAGTAACGTGACGTCATTGGGAAAACCGACGATTCGTTTGATTTTCAGGGTGGAAAGATTTTCTTTTGTTAGAGGGGTTGACAGGATACTGAATAACAACTTTTCAGGTGGAGAAAGAACAGTTAAAACTCCGCATCCCCTAGGAACATTATATAACCCGCATAAAATACAATAGAAGAGGTCCAGGTTGTCGGTCTAAAAAGAGTGGAAATAATGCTGTCCATTATGAGCTAATCATTGAGGACTACATGAATTTATGAGCGCAGGGATTGTAATGAAATCATTAATTAGTTATCCTGCGTAATAGTTCGGCCAAACATATGAGACTAAGTAAATCAGTGGATACAGAGTTGGGCTACTGATCATCGGGTCCTAGTTCGAAATGCGTCGCCTTTCGGAACCACTAAATTCATCCAAGTAACGATATGTACATTACTCTTCGGGGACCATAGACGGCACATAGCAAGAGGTGGCCGTCATGCTCTGATATATGAATTTTAGTCCCAGTATAGGGTTTAGCATAAGATGAAATGTAGATTTTCTCATCATGGCAACCACTGCAGTGCTTTATATAACAAATGGTGGCATTTAAAACTTCTCAGAGGAGTTAATCTCTAATTTATACATATATATATATATATATATATATATATATATATATATATATATATATATATATATATATATATATATATATATATATATATATATATATATATATATATAGAGTCAAATCTTATCATCCGAAGAAGACGGAGTTCGAGTCCGTCAAAATTATCAAGATATTATTGTGAGTGTTCTTTTTATGTGTTCTCGTACTGTGTGTTACTGTCTAAGTTTTTTATTCAACACTCCCGTGTTACTTCGAAGAAATCATCTATATATTATTATTAGGTAATCTACCGTTTAAGGTAGGTTTTTGGATGGACACAACTATGAAATAAACAATTTGTGACTCCCAACCCAGAAAACTAATCTATATCAGGTCCCTCTTCATCTCGGTGTACTTCTTACCTCCCTTCATCCCGTCCAACATTCCAATCCTGTTCCTGCCCTTACCTCGCTTGCCCAACATTCTCCCCTCTAATACCCTCTTCAACATTCCACTACCGCTCAATACGCCTTTCATCCATTTTCCTGCCTCCATAGGATTTCTCTCAACAAACCCCTCTCCTCACCCACCATCTCTAGTACTTCCTCATTTGTTGTCCTTTCGGTTCATTTCACCTTCTCCATTCTTCTCCACACCCACATTTCAAAAGCCTCCAATCTACGTCTATCCTCCTGCTTCAGTGACCACGTTTCCGCGCCGTACAAAGCTACGCTCCATATCAGAGTTTTTACGAGTCTTGTCTTAACATCCCTACTCAACGTCCCCGTCATCAACTCCCTCTTCCTTGAGAAAGCCTCTCCTCTTCTCCTTACGTCCCTACTACTTTGACCGTATTGGTCCAAAAAACACCCAAGATATGTAAACTGTTCTACCTGCTGTATTTTTTCCCCGCCTATTTTAATATTTAGCTTAGCCTTTTTCTTTCTGGAAAATCGCATAATCTTTGTTTTATTAATATTGATTCTCATTCCATATTTATCGCACTGAACCTCCAATTCACTCAGCAATGCTTGCAACCCTTGGGCGACTGAGCAACTAATGTTTGGTCATCAGCAAACCTAACCGATTTTACCAATTCCCCTCCGACTTTCATTCCTACCTCCAGTTCTTCCCATGCCTCTTTAATCATTTCCTCCACATATACGTTGAACAGCACCGGTGACAATGGACAACCCTGCCTTACACCTCTTCCTAACACTGCCCATCCGGACTCTCCGTTCCCCACTTCCACCTGAGCAGTCTGAGACATGTACAGGTTGCGGATCAGTCTCCTGTCCCTCCAATCCATTCCTATATTCTGCAATACACGCATTAATTTTTCCCAATTCACTCTATCAAACGCTTTTTCAAAATCTACAAAACAGGCAAAAACTTCTTGGTTGTATTCTATATTCCTCTCAATTAGTGATCTCATTACTGCAATGGCATCACGCGTACCTCTTCCCTTCCTTAACCCAAACTGATCATCCCCTAATCACTGATCACTGATCATCCACTATCCCCATCTATATATATATATATATATATATATATATATATATATATATATATATATATTATTATTATTATTAGGTAATCTACCGGTTAAGGTAGGTTTTTGGATGGACACAACTATCAAATAAACATTTTGTGACTCCCCACCTAGCAAACTAATCTATATCAGGTCCCTCTTCATCTCGGTGTACTTCTTTCCTCCCTTCATCCCGTCCAACATCCCTATCCTGTTCCTACCCTTACCTCGCTTGCCCAACATTCTCCCCTCTATTACCCTCTTCAACATTCCACTACCGTTCAATACGCCTTTCATCCATTTTTCCTGCCTCCATAGGATTTCTCTCAACAAACCCCTCTCCTCACCCACCATTTCCAGTACTTCCTCATTTGTTTTCCTTTCGGATATATATATATATATATATACACACATACATTACATGCGTACAGTCAAACACGAAATCCCGCCATACGGCAACCAAATGTTAATTCTCATGGAAATACTATAGATAAAGAAAAGGGGATAGGAACACACATAAAGGTCGAACACAGGAGAGGTGGGGACGGCGGAATCAAGTAGACCACTAGTGTAAAAATATTTTCTAGACTGGGACTATGCATATAAAAATATTTTTAAAAATATATTTATATGCATGTATTATTATTATATTATATTATGTATATTGTGTGTGGTTATAAATACAAAAAAAACTTGAGTGTCTTTTTACGTGCCCTCGTGCTGTGTGTTACTAAGTTTTTTAATCAACACTTCCGTGTTACTTCGAAGAAATCATATATATATATATATATATATATATATATATATATATATATATATATACACACTTTTTTGGAAAACCCACAAACGTGTAATGTAAATTCACTGATAGTCATAACAAACACAGAAACCAAAACACAAAAGAGGAAAAACTCGGAAGAAATTCGAGAACCAGTGAGTTTTTCCTCTTTTGTGTTTTGGTTTCTGTGTTTGTTATGACTATCAGTGAATTATATATATATATATATATATATATATATATATATATATATATATATATAGACATATATATAAAAACACACAAATGCACACATACACTTCAGGTTGACTCTCATTCCGATTAGAAGGCAATTGTTAAGTAGAAGCCACCAAGATTTTTCGCGTAAAATTAATGAACGTCGTCTTATTGTACATATTACGCATTTAGAAGGATGTATTACTGGGATTTTGGCCTGATTTCAAAACTATTTCCGATAACTTTTGCCAATCGAATTTAAGTTCTTGGGGAATATTAAGTTACCACAGCACTACTCAGATATTATTTAATTTTTATCCTACAAAGTGTCGACAGGATTATTTAAAATGAGGTTTATCACTTTCACTCCTCAGTGTTAATCAAAATCGTTCGCTTTCCATGAAAATAGTGTTCTAACGAACAAAACATAAAATGGCTAGCCAAATGAAAAATTGCAGTTTTCACGCATTTTATTCGTACACGAAGGAAAATTTCCCTTTCGTCCGATCACCGCTCTCAAAACGTCATCTATGTGTCCATTTCTTTCCAAGCTACTAACATTTCACAAATATACGTAAATGGTTCGACCGCCATCACCCGATTCATTCTCCAGCGATCAGGCAAAAATTTGACTCTCCGAGCGGGGACCAACATGGGCGACCCTTTAGGACCCTCTGTCCGACCCATCATTCTTCTCTTTCTCCACGCTTTATACGTGGTGTAATTGTATTGACTTTCACTCGCCCATGCATTGATTTGGAATGTTTTCAAGTTATTACCGACACTAAGCATTTACTGATAGCAACACCATTTACATCGTATGATTTTACGTATACATACGATTATAACAACAGTTAAGTACCAGGTGTTTGGTTAGATATTTGATGGTAGAGCTCACACACTACTAAGCGCGACGGCGTGTGAATTTCATGTATCGGGGAAGGAACGCTGTGCCGCCGGTTGTTTCCCATGAAGATATAGTAACCGAAAAATCACACGGCTTGGAGGAAGCTGGGGTAGTCCAAGGACGCCCCTAGGAATTGAATTACTGTCCTCCGGTCAGCAGATTGGCGTTTTACCTACTGTACCAACAGGTTAATATGGAAGGTTATATGCAGAATGTGTTTACATTAACGAAAGGTACCTATAACTAAAGTTATAGCCATACTAATTTAAAATGTGGTGGTTAGTGTATTTTCATATAATTTGAGTGCTGTCACTTCACTGTCAAGCTAAACGAATAAATCTAATTTTCTTTACCCTTGTCACACATCTAATTAAAGTTTTATTTTAATCCAGGTTGAATTACCACATTTTTCGAAATTAATATTATAAAACAATTAAATGTTAAATATTATGCTTCACATCGGATTATTGCAATGTTGTCACTTTCGAATTTTTTATTTAGCCGTGACTTTGTAGGAAACGATTTTTCAACGTAATGATAATCTACGTGGAATTCATTATTTAATTTTTAACGGCTAAAAATAACAGCTATTCCCGCCGTTCTTCTGTCCCTTCCTATAATTCTAATGAGTTTTCCGCATAGGTCCCCCTCAGAAGCGAGAGAAACGTTAACCATTTTGAACCAGTTCCTTCGACGTGAACATCATTCAGCTCATGTGAATCCTGTACCTCTTTCAGCAAGGACCTGAGAGGAGCAAGGACGAGAACAACTCTAATTCAACGACAAACCCTCTTCTAATTTGAAGGCTTCCATAGGCTGAGAATTCTGTCCTTCATGGATTAGGGTTCGTTCCACCGAGCCCCGTGGGTTCCGCTGACGTACTTTAGGAATTAATTTCTATACAATTGATTTTGTTTTAAATCTTAAACATTTTGAGCATAAATTTTAATGAAGGTATTGTTACATATTAAATACCTCCGCAGTTTCAGTGAAAATATAATAATTCAGTAATTTTTTGTGCTGAGTTCCCAGCCGTTACATTTAGTTTTTTTTACGAAACTTTCTGTATATTGTGGCTACATGAAATTTTAATATTCATAACTAGATATACTCATTCAACTCTTCCAGTATAATCAAATGAACTACAGCGACTACGACTATCTATGCGTCTAATACGAACGCGTAAGTTATTCGAGCTGAGAACTGTTGCATCAATTAGTGGAGAAAAATTAAAACGTGACGATTTATGTTTTTTAAATATGGCAAGAGAATGATTATTAATTTTTTTATCTTCTTCCCTCTAAATTTATCGAATCCAAAACTAGAAAATTTTATTTCATGACATCCCAGAAATCGATGAGCTGTGGAATATCTCTAAGCCATTTTTATATCTATAGTTACAAGGACACAAATAATCAGAGATGATTTTCAGCCACAAAACAACAATCAAAGGAAAAGCCCAGGACAAATACAAGAAGATATCTTGTAAAATGAGGTGGGTCGAGGGAGGACTCAACGAAGGCTGTAAGTAGATTGAGAAGAAGCGCGAATTTCTCTCCACAGATTCCTTGCATAAACAAGATAGACAGCATTTCTCGGAAAACATTTTGTGAAAAGAAGAGGACGGGCGCTTTAAATACTGTTATGCCCGGGCGTGAAGAGTGAAAGCGATACCATAAAGCGGAAATAATTTTCCGAGGGCACTCACCTTTCACTCTCACTCGATCAAGTACGTCTCCCTTGTGGAATTTTTCAGACAAAGTCGAAACAATCTCAATTTCGAACCGATCTATATCGCCTCTTTGACGTGCGAGGAAGTACACGGGAAACGAATGCCAGAAAACCGAAGCGTCGGACCCACCTCACCGTGATTGATTCGAGTTTTAACGCCCGGCGTATGCAAGGAAATCCTAAATGACATCAGTATCCTCGTAGACAATAATTGACGTGCACTCCAATTAAAAAGGCACTCGTTACCCAATCACCTTTCCGTTTCTGACTTAATGCATGGACGTAGATCAAGCGGTATCCCGTAGGCAAAGTGAAATAACGACCACCCTCCGCGAAGATGTCGAAAGCAAGTTGAAATCACAAAAATCCGGATTCACTCCGTTAATAAACGATGGCACAGTGACGCTGAATGATGGTGTGGGAGTCCCCCATTTAGAACAAAAACAAGATTTAGTTCTTGTTTTACTAATTCGTTTACTATTTCTCCTGTCGTAATGTATGCAGAGGAAGAAAAGAACGGATCTTCTAATGCTCAAGGCTGGTTCATACTGAATATAGGAGGTTAAATAAAAAAGAAACCTCAGTTTGGAGTTGTGCACACGCTTGAGCTCGGATCCATTAACAATTCAATTTGAAAACCTAGAGGAGGTTGGATTTGGGGGGTTGGTGGTAGGAGTCAACTGGTCAACTTAATTCATATATTAAGGACGTAATAAGAAGTAATGTAAGACACATTCAATCGTAGCTCCCTAGGCCGGTATTATGTGAATTTGAAGTTTTTAAGCACTCTAAGTGGTTCATTTTAATTTTTGAACCGCGATCCAAAACTTATTTCGAACTAGCTATCAGTTGTTATCACATCATTATTTACAGTCAATTAATTTACAATTACAATTGAGTATAATATTCAAAATATAATTTAATATTAAAATAATATTTTACATTTATACGGTACACGAAAAACGAAATACTGAAGAAAAGAGGTCGTCTAATAGGATCTAGGAAGATAAACGACATGGTGAACAATACGACATTTTGAGCTTACGTAAAGCCTACGTTCTTCATTTCTTGAACTCAATATGAGCCGACCTATACAGACATCATTGCACCTTCCTTTTCCTTTATTTTAGAGAATTTAATTTGGCAGAAGCTTCCTCGATAGTTTCTTTTGTCCTCGCGATGGTATTCGTGGCTTGTAAAACTAGTCTTCTTTTAATTGGGGGAAGTGCGTATTCTTTATCTCACGCCCTTAAAAAATTCTGGGCAGGAGGGAAAAACTTCGTGTCATCTGAATTAGGAGGTTCTTGAAGCGTGCCCACTCAATGAGTCATACACGATTGAAATATCTCACAGAAATTTTTCAGTAAAAACAAAAACTAAACGGAAATGATGCAAACGTTCTAAAGCGTTAATACTATTTTTTAAAATATTCATTACTTCAATTACTTACTTTCATTACTTCATTCGTTATTTGATTCCGAGACCAGCGGTGGATGGATTGGATGGCGCAGGACTAACAATACGTATCAAATAATGATAAAATAATAAAGCAACTTTAATCTGGTTCCATGCGAACTTAAGGTGGCAAGAGATTTACTTTATGAGAAAGTGTTTTGCTTTGGAAATGGTGCGAATACAGCAAAATTTTATTTCATTACCCAGCAATAAAAGGCATTCCTTTGGGATGCTTCTAATTTATATCCGATCGCCATTGGGCCAAAACCCAAGAGAGATCGTTAGGGTCTAATGGAAGGGCCAGTGGATCGAGATGACTTGGCGTGTAAGGAAGGTACGGGAAACAAAAGCAAGAGCTCAACCACAGACCGTTCGTCGGACATTTTTACGCAAACGACGAGGGAAAAAAACAAGGATATCCGATCGATTTAATCGGTTTAAAACACTACTCCCACGAATTAATCGCGATCGAGGGAAGGGGGCACGAAGAGTGTGACCAACGAGTCTTGCCAAATGGTATGTAACGCAAGCTTAAAAAAATAGATGACAGAATATTTGAGACCACTTCAGAATCTGGTAGCTTTACTAATTTTACCGATTGAAGAATTGCAAGAAAAACGGTTTGATAGCCGATATAGGCATCTCGCGAAAAAAGATGGACATACTTTAAATCCTAAAGGTTTATCTACCACTATGTGAACTACCGGGTGGAATGTATTGGATAAAAATTCAGGAGACCCATAAGGACATTCCCTAACAAGGTCATAGCAGTGTCATTTTATGGTTGCCATATCTTCTTGGAAGTGGATAGGACAAAGGAAAGGAACTGTGACACATCTCCAACAGAGAAAGGATACATTTCATACATTGTGCACCTCTTAAACAAGTGAGAGCTGCACCCTTAAGTTACCAAGGCGACCTTGGGTAGACACCTGTTACTGTGGTGCTTCGAAGGCGTAGTTCATTTTGCACCTTTCAATGTTTGGTGTAAAAAGTTTTCACCAATTTTAAAACACATTACATGCAGAAATAAAATACGTAAAATATAATAATAAAACGTAGACATTTTAAATCAAAGTGTATATGCATGTGTGTGTGTGTGTGTGTGTATACGAGTGTATATGTTACAATATCCAAAATTCATAGGCAAACACCTATGCGCTGAGAGGTGAGGAAAGGTGAAAATGTTCGTTATGATGGCATTCAATGCCAGTTAGACATTAACTTTGGCAGCGATGACTTAACGCCGCTATTAGAGGTCTGGGAGTGCCCACCAGCCATTGAGTGCCAACGTGACGGATTTGTTCACATCGAGTCACGTCTCGTATATATATATTTATTATATTCACAGACAAACGCATGTGCACAAACACGAAGTAAACAGGTATATGGATAGAAAACGGGGAAAGGAGAAGGCGAAGGATGAAAGACAAAGATTGATCATCCCGATTGAAAGCACAATATCGAGACGGGCGTGGCGAAGGACGGAAATAAGGGTGCTGGACGACGGAGGATGTTAGGTGGAGGGAAGGGAGGGGTCTGGTGGAGGAGAGAGCTTCGAATGAGAGTAGGGAGGAGGTAGTGAGATCATGGGGCATGACGAGAGATGGTGAACGAGAGAAGGAGAATACGGAATACCTTAATTTATTTTGCAACAAACAATTAATTACAAAACAATCAATACCGAAACATACGGAATCGCACATCACACATAGCACAATAACGTTATTATCAATATGATGCCTATCTGAACAAGGAACTTATAAATTATACAAAGTCATACAAAAGACGTATGCTTGATAATAAATTTAACGTATAATAATAATGACCATCCAAATGTAATTCTAACAATATCCCATACAAGAGTTTTTCAAATGAGGTTCCTATTTTTCTATATATTGCGGGATAATATTGAAGGGGTTTAACGATGCAATGATGAAGGAACTGTAGTTTACATTCTGCTTGGATAGAAGTAACGTAAAAACACTTGAGGTTATTCAGTACATGTTGAGGTATGCAATTGACACATTTGTACTCAACGTTATGAGAAAATCGGAAGAGAACTCACACCGGTAATTTTTCCCTAGAAATTATCTTTGGGCAAGTTTAGTAAAATTGAATTAATACTATTTTTATTACTGGTAGCTTACCATATTAGGTAAGGTTTCGATGGAAACGTACTGAAAATCGTTGCATCCCTCAGGTTTGTCTTAAAAGACGACAACCCATTGTTATTTAACTGTTATTCAATTCCGTACTCTTATTACCTTCCTTTATTCCGTCCAATATGCCTATTCTCATCCTGTACCTTACTCGCTTGCTCAAAAATCTCCCTTCCACCTGAGTCTTCAACATTTCATCCCCCCTTAAAGTCAACACCCACCTTTCTAGTCTCCTTTCGATTTATCTTAATAAGCCTCTCACCTCCCCCACAATCCCTAGTGCTTTTCCATTTATTCTTTCTGAAAAAATAAAGTAATGGAGTCATTTTCAGTGACGATCTAGTAAAAATCTCTCGATTACGTACTCATTTTTTGACGGCAAATATAGACCATAAAAAGGTAAGGGAAAATTAATTTATATGCATGCAGACAATTTAGGGCCGTGTTGTCAATGTTGATTAGAAAATGCTTATTCATCACTAGTATGTGAGCGCACTTTTGGCGAGTGGGTAAGAATATCGGAAAATACCCTTAAAATAGTTTCGTTAACTGTTTTTCCACATACTTCATCGTGATCCAAGCCTGACACCACTTGCAACAACATGGGCAACATCGGACGGATGAATAATATTAGGAGTTGATGGGTGTACCAAAAGGCGTTTATAACTTTACATTTCAGTTGATTCCATGCCTCTCAATGATAAATGAAATTTCTGGAAACGCATAGAGTACTAATTCCTGTTGGGTTCGTTTGGCTTACACCGGTTTACTCCGAGTACGTTGTTTGAATTTATTATCGTAAAGTTACAGCACCTAGATATGTATATTGATAAGAGCTAATATAGAATTTCCTCGCGGAATAACGTGGGAAGAGAGGGAAGAGAAGAGATAAAGATGAGGGGGGAGAGATGAAGGAAAGGGTAGATAGGAAAAGAAGGGTACAGAGAGGAAGACATAAGAGAAGAGAAAGGAAAGTAATCAGATGAGAGATGGAGGTGAAAGGGGGGTTCAGAGAGCGAGAAGGAGAGATTCGAAAGAACAAAAGAGGGTTAACTGGGTGTCCTATGCTTTTCTAGATTCCCATTCCTAACTTTTTCCCGAATGACACGACAAATGCGCCGACCCTTTCCCGACTTTTCTCCCAAAACTCTCCTTGGGTTCTCCTAGTAATTCATTCCTTCGCATGGGGAGAAAAAGATCTCGTGCACTGTACCGAGAGTACTAGATCGTGTCCCCAAGACTTGATATTTATTTTATCTAAATTGAACTTAATTTGATTTAAAAAATTATAACTGGACCATTTTTCAGTCAATTTAATAATCCTTTTGGCAAATTAAAGAGGACTGAGAGCGATTGCACGAGTCGATGTATCACTTTGGCTTGTGTTTTAACGATGAATGTGGAAACGTTATGCTGGAAACGTTCACACATAATTCTTAAACCGATGCGATGTTAATACACAGTTTTTTAATAAGAGGTTCTTATTGTTTTGAAAAATAATAAAAAAACTCATTTATGGCTATTTAGGAATCGCCAATCTTTGAAACTATGACATTCTGGCCCTTTTTCCGCACACTTTTATTCATATCATTTAAGCAAATGCGAGTAAGTGCTGTTATAGTTATTAAAACTCTCATATAATTGCGCACATGTAATTATTTTATTGTGAGAACGACGTGTTTCTGGACCAGGTGTGGGGCAGAAAAACGTCCGGTGTTAGTTCTCAACTGCGCTAAGATACTGTAATTAATCTAGGATTTTTTATGTCAATTCCTATTAAGTTATGATCGATTGAATACACTTTTAAGTACACTTAGAGGAAAATCAATGAAAAGGATATACAAGTATACTTGTATATGTGACATCTCAATGCAACCGCCTTCATTAAAAAAGTCTGTTTCTTAGTTACTTTGCGTTCCTAATAACAGAATTAATAATTCAAACAGCAGTTTCAAACATTTTTCTTGCGCAGCCAATATGCTAGGATAAAATCTCTTACCAGCAGACAGGAAAATGTTTCACATCGTAGGCCTACACCAAATACGAACTGATCAAAAAACGAAATGGAACATCAGCCATATTATCCCGAGTCGCACATTACGTTCCCTGCTATACAAAAATCGGCCCTTTTACCGTTGGTTAACCCGCATTTTTTACGAAAAGAATTTATTATAATAAAATAAAATTATAATACTGTCTTTAAATATCATTGAGAAAAACAAAAAATCGAACGAAAAACACCTGGTAGTTGTACGTAATCACACAGATATGAGGTGAACAATAAATTATATGAATCCATGCATTGAATGAAAAAAGTGCGAAAATATCAGCGATTACTAACAACATACAATCAACCAAATATGTCTCTTGCCTTCGTTTGCGAAAGAAGGCGAATCTTCAAATATTTTCAAAAAATAAGGTTTCTCACTTTTTACAAAGAATTATTGTTATAAAGAACAATTCGGGTGTAATAAGCAAAGAGCACCTCTTTTAAAAGATCACACGAGACTTACGCGAAGTTATACTTAAGTCTCAAAATTTTAAAATCAATAGCATGCCCTCGCTCAGTTCGCTTCGTCACCACTCACGCCAAAAAAGTTTTTATGATGCTAAACAGCACATTATATGAATAGAGAAAAATCAAAGATAGAAAAAAGGTCATAGTAACGGTCGGCTTGGGTGAATAAATAACGAAAGAAAGAAATGGGTTAAGAAATAAATTCTAACCGATTCCTCCAATCATTACATTTGGGCGTTTTTCGCAATGCATTCTGAATCCATTGCATGGGCCGCTAAGGAAACGCTTTCCAAATATCGTTGAATTCTATGAATTTTTGGAATATTTTGTAAAAGTTCTCACAAATTCGAATCGAGAAAAAAATTCGATGTTATAAATAAGAACGCTCATCCAATTTCCTTGCTTATTACACCTCTCCAGTTCGTACGACCATCATTTCTAACCTAATTTTGCAAAATAAATAACACTTGCAAGTGACACAAATGAACTTCACATAAAATCCTTATGGAAGTTGATGCATATGATGTGGAGGCGAAACTGAAACTTTCCAGACTATCCCCGAAAGGGTGGCCGCTCTGGTTGAGAGGGGGCGGAAAGTTAGTAGCGTGGGTGAGGACGAGCACTAGGGTACGAGGGGGGATCACGGGGGAGGAGGTGGGAGGGGGGTCGAGAGAGATGGGAGGGACCCTGGGGAATAGGAAGAGTCGAGATCCGGGATGGATGGGGGCCATTTGGGAAGATTTAGGACGGCTCCGCGGTCCGATTGATTGTTGAGGATAAATAAAATCACCCACACCAGCGCGCGCGCTCATACAAGGGTTGGTTCCTCTCCGGCGGAGAAACATGAGTTTTCGAGGGATTTCCGTGAAGCTGAATCGATGAGGGGGGGGGAAGGAGGAATCGGATAGTGGGGGGGGGAGGTGGAGTCCAGTAAGCTGGGGTGAAATAAAGTAGCGAAAGGATTAAGGATTCCGGGAACGAGATCGGCACTTGAGACACACGGGCTGGGAAAAGAAACAGATGAGGGTGTGGGATAAAAAGAGAATCCTTCATATTTTTTTCCCTCTCTTCTTCTTCCTCCTCATCCTAATATCTCCATCATTTTTTTAGCGACGTGTGCGTAGGAGGAGGGGTTCGAATGAGGAAGGTGGATATGGGAGGAAGATAAGAAGCGGAGGGGGAGGGTGGTTTAATGAAGGTACGGGACGGCGGGGTTGGAGATGAAATCTTTTTTTTTCTCCCCCTCCCAACCTCCGACGAGAGAAAATAACATAAAGAAGGGCGGGGGGGGGGATGGAGCAAGAATGAAATTTCATCGAAATTATGAAGTCTCCTGAGAGATAAATGGCTATGCCGTAAAGGATGGGAGCTCATAGTTTATAAAAGATGGGACGAATTTTTTGGGACCGCTTTTTATAACGAGAAAACTTTCCACGGAGCAGAGAGCCTGGGTCGGGAGGGGGGTGCGTGGAGATGGAGGTTGGATTAAATTCGTTCTCCCGTCCTTTTCTCCGCATTAATATCGTAAATCTACTTACGATTCCTTGTCTAAATACGTTCTTTTACTTAACGCCCCTCGTTAAAGGCTGCTACACCAATATCGTCACGGAAGTGAGATTTGAGAGTAACGCCCAACCGCACACCACACGTACAAAAACGCCGGTGTATTTCCGCACCCACTCGTCAGCTTCAATTCTATAATATGTTTATGAATTATCACGTTTACAATGTGTCTTGACTACGTGGTCAATCTCGCAACTTTAAAATTAAAACAAACTTCTTCAAATGCATTTGATAAACATGAAAAAATTATTTTGACATTTTACAAGGCTAATTCAACCTCTTCTATTGTAATTTAACTAATTTCATGCTATACATACATATACATGCACACACACACACTCTGAGAATGAAATTAGTTAAATTAGAATAGAAGAGGTTGACTTAGCCACGTACAATGTCAAAATAATTTTTTGTTATATATATATATATATATATATATATAGAAATATATATATTTTTTATTCTTACTCGTGCACACACACACATGTGATGATATTGGGACTTGGTATTCCAGGGGTTAGATAGTTGAATTATCGACCAGAAGGCCTGGGTTCATTCCAGAGCACACATATGAACACCTTCAGCTTCATCCAAGCGGCTTGAATTTCGAATACCAGATATTCCTGGGAAACCATAGGCGGCAAAGGGAAAGAAAATGGCCCCCCTGATGTGTGAATTTCACTTGTCGTCGAGTCCAGTATCGGGTGAACTCCACCTTTACCCATTCCTCCGGGATGATGACTGCGTTAATGGTTATACATGAGATAGTCTAGCGCGTAAGGGTTGGTTTTCAATTGATCCAGATAATATACACGTCTACCCTTTCAAGCTCTGACTGCCACAGCACAGAATATGATGGAACACCATTCTACACACATAAATAACTCGGTGTTAAACCATTTTCACTTTCTACCCCCTTGATTCCATCCAAAGTGGCTATTCTTTCCCTCCTACTTAGCGTTATCAACATTTACCCCTCTATACTAGTCTTCGGCATCCCATTCCCTCTCCTTATCTAACTTTCCTCGAATTTAACCCAAAAATTTCCTCTCCATACCCACAACTCGAAAGCTACAATATAAGCTTACTCTCTTGGCTCAATGATCAGTTTCCGTGCCGCACGATACTACGCTCCATATCTTCAGCCCGTTAATAATGATCGATGCTAGATGTAGTATAGCACGTGAATAGGAAAAAGCTTTATGCCATTTAGGACTCAAGCCATGTTCATGAGATACTAGAATATATCAGCCTTACTCATTTTATTAGAATGGATATATAATTTGAAAGCAAGACAAAGGATCCGAGCAAAGAGATAAACACAAAAAAACAGCCAGTCTTAAAGCCATTTCTGAGAATAAATGAGTGATATTGCTAGAATAGACACATAGGTCTCCTTTTTATTCGTTTAATGAGGGGAACCTTTACAGGAAGATAATTAAGAAATATTTTTGAGTCCATCCAAAATATAATTTTTGAACGCTACCAGCTTTGAGGAAACTCAATCGAGTTGTATTGGTTTTTGATTCGTTTTCTTGATGTGATTTTCTTTTATTAATATGGTAGTTTAAAAAAAAATGAGAAAACAAGGTCGAGTAGCACTACTGGCCTTGCTTGAATTTATAATCTGAAAACGTGAAACCACACGTGTGTGAGTATCTAGACACTCTTTAATAAGTGATGGACGGGTCGCATGTGGATAATATCTTATCTTCGGTGAAACCATCAGACATGGCTTACAAGCTTTTGAAAAAGTAATTAAATAACGCGTTTCAAAATTCTAGGTTGACACTCGTTTCTCAGATTCCGATTCCCGACCTTTTTTTCCCAATTTTTCCGAAAAGCACACCCTATTTTTCCCGAGGTTTCTCCTTCGTGTTTGAACTTTAATTGGATTATGAATCATCTCTCATCGCTGAAGATGCCATCGGCGCATTTGGTTCTCCCATAGGTATGGATGTTGCCCAGATGCCTATAATATAGCAGATTGCAAGATGGCCTACAGACAAACGCAAACTAGTCTTGCCACTACGGGGCACATCCTTCGGATCGGGAATTCACGAATCGTACACAATAACGCTAGCTAAACAAAAAATCGGACATTTGCACATTTTTTTCTTGAATATACAAAATAATTGATTAAGTCCCTACATTCCCGTTTTTTTGGAGCCTGGCGACCACTCTAATACTACTTATGCAGAAGACAAAAAGAAAAAATATTACGTGGTAATAACTATGAGGCTAGGAGGATAGAAAATCCGAGTGGATAAGATAGCCATGACAGACAATAGCTTCATTTGCAAAATGACAGAAGGAAGGCCTCTATGATTAAGACTTTGGGATTAATTATTATTCAAACTAAATAAAAACGAACTTTCGTGGAAAAAGAGAATCATAAATGGTTTGAAATGGCAAGACTGTTGGTATAGAGTTAAAGGGAAAACGTGAAATAAGACGGAAAGAAAAATTTCGAAAAAGTGACGTTAAAACGCAGGGGAGGGGGGAGAATGGGTTATTGGGATGTATTGGAAGATGATAGGGAAAGGCGGATGAAGCCCATACTGCGTGCCAATAGAATGTTTAAGGCAGAAAGTCTGGTTGTTGAAAGATAGTTTATTGCTCTACGGAGTTTACGGGTAGTGTCGTGTTAGGAGGGACTTAGTAGTACAGCAGTCCCTAGGTCTAGCGAAAATTTCCCCGAATCGATGAACTGCCGTCAAAAAAGCACGGATGTAGGACTCCTGTCAATCAATCTACGGACTGCAGTGCTGGTGAACGAACTCATAACCCTGTACACAGAAGCGGGGATGAGAATGGTGGATCTATTTAGAACGCCACAAGAAGTGAGCAGGAAACAGGAATGGAGACGAGGAATGGAGAAGGAACGAGAAAGGATGATATGATATTGAACGAGGCGGCGAATTGAGGCGGTAATGACTGGATCATGAAGATGATCGGGACAAAGCGACGGGAAGAAAATTCGCAAGGGGGACCCGCCGAAGCCGGGAGGCACTCGAGATAAAAGGGGAGAAGTAGATCATAAACTCATTCGCGGAAAGGGAGAGATACTTGATGAAGGCAAAGGACAACACTTAAAAAAATATAAAATAAACTTTTTATACACACTGCCCGGGTTTCAATAAATTCTGTCATAAATTTTACCGGAATTCCGGACGTGGAAATGAAAAGTTTATTGTGTAATTCACATAGGGTCGTTTGTTCGTCGCCGTCATTACGGAGAAATTCCGCAGAATTAAGTCTCACATCTCGCATTTCGCTCGAAGAAACACGCGCTAAAATGACCGGCGACACGCGAGATGGGGTTTGTGTGACGGGAAAACGTGAAGTGCGCAGTACCTTGATTTTGATTCGGGTGAGTCCAAGTTTAAAATTCTGTCCATCGAGGGTTGCACACTTCGTGGGTTCATGAATGCAGGCATAAACAAGCTCGCCTACTCGTGGATGGAGAGGAGGAAATAGGTCTCCCTCCACTACTCTCTTCCTTATTATATTATACCTTTTCCCATTTTGCAATACCGTTGGCGCATGTCTCCCCTCCGAGTATGACCTCCGCTCATGCCCGAGAGGGATTAGAACCGCATGCGCAGTACACTACTAAGTTTCGACCAAGTTTTCCTCAACGGCTGAACTTCAATATTTTACCATGGTCAGATATGTTACAGGAGCCTCTTCGTGGTCTCTTTCTCACTCCTATCGGCCGAGAGGTGTGACGTCTCTCAAAAATATGGTCACTACACATTTGACAATCGATAAATGAGCGCCACAAATAAATATTCCTCAGTGAACAAAAATGAGGCACAAAAAAAGCGAGATTGCAAGGAAATAAAATTGTGGAATCCAAGAAAAACAAGTAAAAATATAATGCAAATTATCGTAGGGAATAAGCTAATATGACGTGCTAATTTGACTACTTTCCCATGGAAACAAATATTACTTCTTCCATAATTGAAGCATAACCTGAAATGTAATTTATGGGCGCAGGGAAATGGTGTCTTAGGCCGTAAGGACTCGTGATTAATATCGCGCATAAATATACAATATCTACTACGCGCTGCACGACAAGATGGAATCGATCCATCATGAACCGAATCACGAATAGTACCTGGCTCCAAATATTATTTTTAAAGACCAAGTGACCCATGTCCGTGAAAAACAAACACGGTCCGGGTTAAATCAGCAAGTATGATAAATGAAAATTATACGTGATATAAATTGGTGTTAAGTTCCAATATGAAATACGTATAACTGACTCTGTCAGCGTGTTCACTGCCCGTGTGAAGAGAATGAAAGATAAAGAGAGATGAATAGAGAATGTGTGAAATAGAAGCCAGTAAAAGGGTCGCGGGTGTTTCCCAAGCATGAGAATGGGGCGGCAGGAAAAGGAAAGGGAGTCGGAGGTGGATGTCTGGATTGGTGAAAGTGGAAGGGAGAGTGGGAGGTGTCTGGGGCAATCTTTATAATGCTTCGTCCTAACAGAATACTCTCACTGTTTACACGAGGAATCGAGTAGCTCGATTTCTTCCAGGAAAACGGTGCGGCATCGTGTCGGGAAGCCCCTTTTCCCGAAGCACCCATTTCTCGCCCTCCTTGGTCCACCTACGCGCCCAATAGGGGATGAGGGTGCAACGTATTTCGTGGAATTAACGCTGGAGATGCCAACTTGAGAGGGTTAGATCTTTCCCTGAAACTCAACCGGAAAACTAATTTAAAAATGAAGCGTGCGCAAATGCAACCATCATATATACAAACACACACTCGAAGTAATCGAGGTAGGTTTGGTAGGTGATGGTAAAGTTCACCCAGTACTAAGCCCAACGGCGTATGAAATGCACACATCAGGGTAAGGGGGTCAGTTCCTTTCACTGTGCCGGTTGTGGTTTCCCAGGAAGATATGGTACCCAAAAAGTGACTTGCCTGGGAATCGAACCCGGGCCCCAGGTCAGTAGTTCAACCCCTGGACTACTGCTACCCACAAAAACACACACATACACACAAACACAAAATACATACATACATACATACATACATACATATATATATATATATATATATATATATATATATATATATATATTTATATTCTCGAAGTCATTTTTTTCGGAGTATGCAATGCAAAAATAACTCATTGAAACAGTTATTCAAGAAACAATTATTTCTCCCAAAATGCCTTGTCTTTGCATTCATCTTTTTTGCCTCTGTCACGTACGGATTAATGTAATGTCTATGGTGACTGAAATTTTTGGTAATCCTCATCTTTGGAGTCTATTCGGCCGAATTAGACCGTGGATTTGGCTGCCTTCAACTTTCTCTCATAACATTCATTATTCACTCATCTCTTATTTTTTCGGTGATTGGACTCTCAAACATTCTTTCAACAAGAACAAACAAACGTGACACACATTTTCGTATTTATTGAATGCTGGTACATCCGATTCACATCCCTACCTAGCCTACCTCACTCAATCTTCCACATCTAACCGCAAATACTCTTCGAGTAAGCCATGCACCCACCACGTTTAGTTGTCATCCATCCATATACTAAAAAAAATAAAACAATATTTCAACTCCATACGGTACACGTACAATGAGGAAAGGAGGGGCTCAACAGTATGCACAGCCATTCTTGCTGTCTTGAAAATCATTTGAAGAATTAGTAGATAAGTGTAGAGTGCGGTGAGTTAGATTCCGAGTGGGGTAACAAAGCACCCTTAACTTTACCTAAACCAAGTGATTTTTTAGGAGGAAGATTTACCTGAAAAGTCACAGATGACACAAGAAAACGAACAAACACCATTAACCAGTACGTGTGACTTTCACATACGCCGTAAAGAGTGTTATGTGAGCTTTACCCTTACCCATTAAACTAACTTTCGGGTTGATTACTACGGTTCGAAAGCATCCAGTTCTTTAATATCCTTTACATTCAACCTTTTTGGTGGCATTTTCTCGCCTTTAACCTCAAAATCCATCCTACTATCTTTCTTGTAGATTCTGCCATGATAAGACAAAATCTTGTTCCCACTTGTTCAATTATCACGCCGTTTTACACTCGCTATACAATCATTCTTGACTCTCCCCTAATAAAAAAAAACAACCTTCGTGACACACATATATCACCTCAATTTAATTCCCAGTATATTGCCTCACTAAGGCTATCCAAGGCTCCCTCTATAAATCTATTGAGTTCGCGGACAGCAATAAGACACGCCTGCGCTCAGCACCCACTTAGGAGACACAAGGGGGTTGTGAATTCTCAGATCAATCACCGTGCGTGCCTAAACACTGGAATTACAAATTCGTTACAATGGATGCAGTAACGATCGACCAAGATTACACCATCGTCAACCGAAGCCCTCCAAATAAATGTTTAGATTTTCGTATGTGATCGTTGTGCTTTTCCGGGATCGATTCCCGGGCAAAGCACTCTGGGCACCTGCAGCTCCACCCCAAGCTAAGCGATTTTTCGGGTGCCAGATCTTCCTGGGCAACCATAATCGGCGCATGGAAAGGAACTGGCTCCCCTACCCTGATGTGTAAATATTCATACGCCATCGGGCTTAGTACATGGGTGAGCTTTACCATCACCTACTAAACCGACCTTCGGGTTGATTACTGTGTATATGGTTTATATAAATAAATATATATATATATATATATATATATATATATATATATATATATATATATATATACATACATACATACGCAATCTTTCACATTTTCTAAACAACTCAATTATTTGAGTTATTTAAAAAATGTATTTTGATAATTTACACTTACACAATAAATATTATATTTTTGACAGTGGGTGCCTGGTGTTTAATTACTCTTCACCACACACCCTAACGGTGGCATGCATGGTATTATTGTGGAGACGTCATGTAGCACCTGTACCAAACCCCGCGGCTTTTGAAATCCATACATTCCTTCTATGGAGGGCAATTCTTTTTCCTGAGCCAGTTGGAACTTCAGTCAGTAAATTCTGGCAACACGAAATGTACATATGAATGGCTTTAGAAGTGGTGAACTGAGGTGTCACGCGATTTTGAACCCGGGACCCTTCCGTCCGCAGCTTGCTCCAACCCTTACCAGGGTATCACGCTGATTCCATCCCTCATTTACTTCTGGTTCAAATATTTTCTTTTCCCTTTTCTTTTAGTAGTTGTAAACGCTGAAAAAAAACATGTCTGCATGCCCTGTTTGCCCATTCTGGGATATAACGCATGAGAATAAAATAACTAAAAATTATCAACGATGAAGATACCGAATTTTTAGTCAGTCGAAATCAAGCCAAGAAGGAATAATTGTGTATTTTGAAAAATGGGATCTCAGCAAGGGCGAAAATACATCCCAAAAGGCGGGACATCAATTCACCTCACACCCAGAGAGTCAAAGTCAGGACAGAATTAGTCTGTTACGCTAGCAAAAACTATTATCAATATATAAGTAACTCCAAGCTAACCGAACTCAGCCCTATTTCAAGTAATGGATTTGAGTTCTGGGGCGGAGAAATTAGCTTTTTTATATCCAATTAAACCCAATTGGTTAAATATCAGAATGAAGTTTGAGGATTTCTTGATGAAATTTTGTTGGATAAAGTTAAATAAATGAAACACCTTCGTCCCCCGAGTGAGAAATTTAATAAAAAAACGACTTTTGACCCAAGTTTTCCGAGAAAACGGTGGAAAAATTGCCATCTTTCTATTCTCGAATTCAAGGAATTAAGTATTTCAGGGGTATACTACCAAGATCTGCACAAAGAAATTTAAAAATCGTAGGGCGTGGGTGAGAAAGAAGCGGAAGACGAAGCTGCATTGAGGAGGGAAATTAGAACAAGGGGAACCTTTCACCAAACTAAGAAGTTGCATAGCATGTGATGGAAGGAGCTCTAAGAGGATCAAGCGGAGAATAGCTCAATCTAAGAAGGCATTTACCACGCGGAGGCAGCTACTCTGTTCGAAGAGGATAAGTTTACAAACAAGGAAGCAGTAATTGAAACGATTTACTCCAAGTATGGCACTCTATGAATCAAGGCTAGGATCATTATAAAAGTGGATCAGAGGGAAATAAGACTAATACTGCAGACCAAAGGGACTGACGGGGTAAAAAACAAGGAAGTATATGGAAAAGCAAGAGAGGAAATATACAGACATGGAGATGGTCTGTGGAAACGAAAGCCAAATGGACGGATAGAGTAGCTGGGTTGACCATGAGGAAGTTAAACCGAGTAATGAAACACAATTTAAATCAACAACAAAATTTTTTTTATTCGTCGACTGTTGTTTAAATGCGTTTATTATGAGTAGGATATTTTGAAATTAGCGTGGTGTTTGAACTACAGAAATAGGAGGATTTAGAGATATCTCTAATGTTGAATCACTGCCTTTGGAAAGGCATATTAAGAATAAACAAGATTAGAGGGACGTAGGAGGATTTAATATTTACAATACTGACGGGCTCTAATTGTCCAGTTAAGACATCCTATTATTTAATGATTTAATTAATAACAAAATAATAATCGAAAAAAATTGTGGAAAGTATAATCATGGCAGAAGGCTAGCCAGTCAAAACTGGAACATTCCATGCATTGGATACCTGCAAATGTTCCCTTGTCGACAATTAACATATTGAAAATAAGTAAACAGTGCAGTGATAAAGGCAAGTCACACAAAGTGAATTAGAGCTGCTGCCCTCTTTATTTGTTAGTGCAATTGTAACAATTTACAGTGATCCCAGTGATCGTGATTTCCTGATTATAGTGGCCACAATTTTAGACTATTTTAATCGAATATTTGACATTAACTTTCTACTATTAACAGTGGACATCATAACGTTACACTCATATCAAAATCAAGATAGTTTCACCATATTTATTTTTGAAACTTTAAGTCAACTACCTTTGACGAACTTAGGACGTCTCAAGGTATGTTCACGGCTCATTTGGTTGGAAAAATTTTAATAATTTGACTTAAAGCCAAATTATTTGTCATCCGTGAAATGGGAGGAGGCCTTTGACATTAGCAATCGGTACAAGATGTTAAAATTATTAAAAAAACATGGCATGGATAACAACGACAGCGGAATAACATGTACGCGGAAGAGAGAAGAGGTAGGAAGCTGTTCCAAAGTTAAAAAAGAGTGGCTAAGACGAATGGAATCGTTCACATCACTCGAGAGCAGCATGGCATATTTTCAAAGAGAGCAGCCAAGATCTATACTTTTAGTATAAAGGTAAAGGACACCCGAGGTTCTTGCGACACCGAGGGAATTAATATGGAACCAAATTATGCGAGTACTCGTATTGGTAGATCCGACAACTTGGATATAACAAGAGATAGATGGACACCTTCACAAACAGATTCAAGTACTCGATGCACATGGATAGTACCCTGACATCCCCTGTCACTCGCTTTTTCGACGGTAACCATATAACTGCAGAGAAATGGCAAAAGTTTTGCCGATCGGAATGAGGGATCATCGTTGATCATACAAGATACAACATACTAAAGTACGGCTCACTTGGTCAGCAACATTCTCACGTTAATTAAGGAGTTCGTTATTACTGAAATGTGCTGCCACTAAAAATATATAATTAATAACAGTCTCAGGCGCAACATGGGAAATCTTTTAAGATGAAAGAAGACACTTGGCTTTTCCATATATAATAGTTTTATTTACGATCTAGGTTTCTTTAAAGCGTAACATCCTGAGGTAAAATATAAATAACGTAAATAAAACTATTTTATGTTGAAAATTCAAGGGTCCTATTTCATCATGAAAATATTTAGCCAAGGAAAACTGTTATAAATGAATTTCCAGTTTCATTTTTGTGAGAGGAACTATCAAATGCCTACATGTAATAAAATTATCATCGTCGCATAGTAGACTGCTTCATCAAAATGTTTCAAAGCTCGGTCCCTCTGATGTTCCCATATGTTCCCATAATTACCACTTCCTTCTTATGAAAACAGTATGCCAATATTTTTATACTCGTTGGGTTCAGAACATTAGTCGCCTAGGGCCACTAGGGCAGGACGAATACGGTGGGGGCAATAATTTTTTGAGATATGAATCCACCGGTCTATGAGTCAATGTTGGAGTATTTCTAGATGAGAGACGTGGAAATTTCGGAGAGGCTACAGAGAAAATAAAATTGAGGAAAATGCGCATACATCTAACCCGAGATCTCCGACTTCCCAGTTGATGACACTGCCGTGCTATTACTGAGACCGGGGATAATAATAAATAGGCGGAAAAGCACGACAATTTTAACATTCATGGATAACATTTGTAAGTTCGACGCAACGAGTGCATGGTAAAATAAGAGTTCACAAAAACAATACAGATTCAGGTAAAATGTGGTGGTACTGTCCCCATATTAACAAAAATACTAACAGATTTTAATTTTTTAAAGTTTTACTCACATCTAGTTTCGATGTAATATTTCTGTAGTGTTAAGCAGTTATCTCCCAAATAAGGGTAGGTTTTTGATAAACACTGGCACTACGCATTACTGTACTCCTACGGTCTAACAAATATGACACAAAATATTCTTAAACCCCATATTACTATAATTATTCTTTAAGATCAGTACACTTCCTGCCTCCCTTGATTTCATCCGAAAAGTCTAGTCTTTTCATCCCCTATCCCTAGTTTCCCAATCTTTCTCGCTTAAAAATTACGTACTACACAGAAAATTAATTGTGATTAAGATTTAAATTAGTGTCAAACCGCGACTGCTCGCGTTTCTTTTTAAAATATTTAAACTTCATTGCTATTGATTTTGTTGGGTGTTCATAAACTTCCTTGGATTGCAATTCACACAATTCTCTTGGATTGCAATTTACATCTTGATCGGATGAACTGAGATTCGCGTGTTCCCTACTCACCTTCAACTTACGACGAAAAGCAATTTAATATTGCTCACTCCGAATTCGAAATGCATTCTTACGAAAATTCCCGGCGCTGAAACGGGACCAACATTTCATTCCGTTCATGTCAAAAGGAACGCTACGACATTCGGCTTGGAGGAGGACCAAGAAATTAAGACTCCGAACACGTTCGGGTAGTGAAAAATATGGCCTGCTTTTAACGGGAAGAAAGAGCTGGAGAGACGAGGGAGGGAAAGGGTCAGGGCTAAGGGAGTGATTCTTGGAAGCGAGAAAGTGAGCGGGGTTGGAATTGGAGGATGTGCATAAAGGTGGGGCAGTAGGGAGGTGGAAACTAGATTTTGGGCGAATCGTGAGGAAGGGGCACGACTCTGTGGCGTGACAACCAATACATATACAACGTATACAAGAGGAATTACCACTCTTGATTCAGCACACCATATCCAAAAACTTTGAACCTACAACTTTGATAATTTACAGGAAGAGTACATTTTGACCCATAAACACCCTCTTAATATACCTTAATGTTAACTCATGGTAACGGAAAATGGATTATTTGACACAAGAGTTTGCTTTTTGAATATAATTAACAATATATTTTGTTCGTCTTCTGTTTAAGCAAGAATTGATCTAGATCGAGACACAAAAATCAATACTATCTACATTTTAAAAGAGTTAAATTTTGTTTGTCTTAATGGTCATCACCATCATTAACTTATGAAAACCTGTGTTGTAGCAAGGTTTAGAAAATATAACCAAAAAAGACGTATTTCAAGAATATTCGTGTAGAAAATAAGTCCCTAATATAATACATTGATGGGCTCTCTATGGCATTTAAGGAAAATCAGAATATTATAAATATTTATTCACTACTACCCAAAAAACCTTGCTATTGGCATTAACTTATTTGACATAGGTGAAGCAACCCGTCCTAAAGACGTACGTATTTGGCATAGGTTAAACTTATACCACTTACGCATCGATGCGCATACACGATAGTGCCTGTTTACATTGAGGATATTCCCTCTAATTAAACATTATTAAAGCACCACCGGCGTGTGCTTTGCTACAATAAAAATAAATGAACCCAGAAAAAAAGAACACAACATTTTGAAATACTGAAAAGAGCTCAAAAACGAGACGAATCACGGATATTATTCAGGTATCTGTAAATGATTATTAGGATTGTTGCATAATATATTTTGGAAAAATGTTATCCGTTGATTCCTTAAGCTTGATAAGCGAGGGTAGAGCTCACCGAATACAAACCCGAACGGCTTATGTGCAATTCACATTGTAACAGGGTAATAGTTTCTTGGCCCAGTAACACATGTGGTCATCCAGGCAGACATGGTACCCGAGAAGCCACACATCTTGAGTGTGAAGCGAAGGTTCCTCGCAGGCGTCACCAGGAATCGAACCTGGACCACCTGATAAGTAAACTAATGACCTACTCACTGGAATAACACGCCCGAATTAAATTATAGGAGTTGAAAAGTATTATTTGGTCAAAAATTGATTGAAATTTGTCGGAAGACAATTCGAATAATATTTATTTCTCGTCAACATTCACGTAAAATATTTCCATCCCCTTACTTCCTTCAGTGGCGAGGGCGAGCTGTAACTCCCTTCTATATCAAGCCCTGGTTGAGGGTACGTCTTCATGCCTTTCAGGGAGGGAGTGGTCAGACGGAACCTCCTAGGAAATTCTATCCTCGTGTGGCTCTATCCACTCCCCCCAATGAGCAATGCCCTACCTCGTCGATCTTCACGCTCACCGAAATCGTCAAAGGGTTTCATTCAATGGTTTATCATCCCCGGGTCACACGTGTGTGATGAAAATTGATCGACGACCGTCCCCGCGCCGCAAGTGTCTTTTAGCGGCATTTGCAGAGGGTCCGCGGCAAAGTAAGAATTCTAGGAATCAATAATGACTGAACCCCATAAAAAAGTGCAAAGAAATAAAGTCTTGCCAGAGAGGCATTTCCGAAGACCATAACTAATAGTAACAAATAAATGTATTAAACCGTAATGATAACACTTATTAATGTACATCTACAATGAATGTGATATCAATGTATCTCTATACAAATGATCTCTGTTAAACAGCAAGATATAGTAGTCCATTCGTTGTAGTACTGGACTACTGGCCGTAGGACCCGAGTTCGATTCCGAGTGACGACTCTGGGCACCCTCGACGTCACCCGCGCTGTGTGATATTTTGAGTTCCAGACTTCCTCGGAAACCACAATAGGCACAGGGAAAGCAACTTGCCCCTTAACATTTAGGTTATAGGTAGAGCTCTTCCCTTATCATATAAATCCTCGGGTTTATGAATGTGTTAGAGTAAAACACTCCAAATCATGAATGTTCCTATTTAAAAAACCATAAACATAGTAATCAACCCCAAGGTTGGTTTAGTAGGTGATGTTAGAGTTCACCCAGTACTAAGCCCGACGGCGTGTGAATATTCACACATCAGGGTGTATATCTTTCGTCTAGATCGAACGGGGAAAAGGAAAAAACAAAAGACTAATTGGAAGCAGATTAGCACGTATTTGTGTTCACCGCTTGAAAAAAATTAATAAAATAAATAAATTAAATTAAAGTTTTTGCGCGATCCCTCTTTGACGAATACTTAAGTCACCCATTTATGACTTAAGTATTATATATTGGAAGTATATTGAAACTACGGAAATGGAATAATTGGATTACTACGGTTAATTGACTATAAGCAATTGAATTTTCGTGTTGGGATTCATTACTATAATACCAACGGAGTGAATGCATGGCCGAAGCTGTTTTTGATCAGTTCATAGCAGCAAGAAAACAAACAGCCGGTACATCTGTTTCGTTCATCCATACCTCAGAAATGGTGATGGAACCGCCGTCAATTAGGAAATTTCCCGACAGTGACAGGGTTGTTGCATGTTTAACATGCTCTTTTGGAGTTTCATACAAACGCGAAAATTATTTTTTAAAACGAAATCATCTGGGATTTATAACAATACCTTTGCACGCACAGAGCAAAAACGCTCGAGAAGTGGACTAACATTAATATGTTTGAACTATGAATATGAAGCTATTGGTTTAGGGAGTCAGCTTTTCGTATTGCTTCATACTTACCTTTACAACTCGGTTTTTCGAGAACAATATATACCACGTTTCGGCGATGTTCCACCACAACGAAATCCGAATGTTATTCTCCCAATAACATTCCTGGGGAAATTTGTGAAAAAAGAATCCGAGCGTAATTTCTTCGATGAACATGATAACGTGCAAATATTCTGAAGAAGGAGAAATAATAAGAAAATATACTACTTGAGGTTGAGAAATAAGCGTTTGTCTCGTCGACAAAAATTTAAGGACCATTTCAAAACGACGTGAATTAAAATGCTGTTTGGTACTACTCCCTTAAAGCCATCATATTTTACGAGTTAGATCCTCCGGTTTGTTCGCAGCAGCTGTAAACGCGAGGCACTTCCCTTTCCTTAAATATTATAGCAATATTATTTCACAATGAGGGCATCTTATTTCCGTACGTCACATGAAAGTTAACTGGTACAATGAGGTTTTCCAGGCTACTTTACAATTCAATGACTGCTACCAAAATGGCCTGCGTTTCCAAAACTGCTAGCGCTAAAAAAGAGCCGAGCCTCTCGGAGTGGCCAAGGGGAAATGAGATGGTGGGTTAAAATAAGGCTCCAGCCATTAATTTGGATGTGAAATGAGATACGATTTCATTTACAAAGTTTTGCTGACTTAAAGAAATGGAGAGAAAGTGGATTATCTTCGGCTATTATTAAAATCGACTTCACACTGAGCGCTCATATCAAAAAGTCCTCGAAGAGGAGGTTTTATATTAAGTCGGATCAACAGAATAGTCACGTTAAATCAATATATTTACAAACAACACGAGTAAAAACTATAAAATGTACAACAAACGGGGTTTTCCGCACTCGGAAACGAAATTGAAAAAGATTTCTATTTGGTTTTACGTCCTGTTAATTCATGCTATTCAACTAATCAGAAAGGTTATTCATTTCATGCATTAGGCTGGCTGAAATTACATGGCTTGGTTTCGAATAACTGTTAAATACTTACGTGCGTAGTCAGAAAGCATTTTTACCACCCTTGTAAAAATTTTATAAAAAATGTGGATGGGGAGAGGTTGGCCCGGGCATCGTACAACGTTAGATAAAAAAATCGGAGATGGAGGAAATAGGAAATAGAAATGGAGGCAAATAAGTCTGTTGGAGTGGATAGTAGGCTAACAGAACAAGGATTTAAAGAAAAACAAATCAATGAGGATTATTTTGACATTAAAAAAATGACTTTAGAGCCAAAAAAAGAGTAATTCAGCTTAGCAGACTATAGGAGAAAATGTTATATTTATAAAGCGAAGGACGTATTTTTAAGAGTCGTCAACAAACAAATGAGTAACGGTGTAAGATGTGAGCATCAGTTTCGGTTAAGAAAGGGGATGGGAACATGATGTATTAGCAGTGATGAGAAGGTCAATAGGTAGGAGTGTGGTGCATGTCCAGAATGTTTACTTTTCGAGAAGAAGTACGAAAGGTTAGAATGGACAAAGGCAACGGAAGAGGTGCAGAGAGGGCTACTCAAATTCTTTAAATGAATCCGAGCACATGGGCAACGGATGGAAGACCAAGAACAAGGATATATAATTATTTCTTTAGCCTTAGTCCAAAAATAGCACTTTTCGGCCTTTTGCATCGGACTATTAATAATGATAACGGTTACGGACACCCAAGCCCTAAGTGGAGAAAAACCTATCCAGGCGGGTATTGAGCCCGTGACCCTTGGATTGGCTGACGAGGACGTTATCCCACCCCCACCGGAGTCGGCAAACGCAGGGTTCTCGTCTTCGGCAGTGATTTTCAACTTCATTTAAAAATCCTCTCCCATAAAGTTTTACAATATCCTCTCCACACTTGTCCCTCCATATGCTCCAATTGGATGAAGAGAAAAAAGACAAAGCATGCCTTATGGTTTCTAAAAGGTTTCCTGCACTGCTCTTCCTTCCACGTACCACCGAGGCCCAAAGGGAGGATCCTTCCGACCCTTCCCCACACTCCTACAAATCCCCGTATTCCGATTGCTTCCCTCGCCTTACTCTCTCCCTCCACCCAAAGCATTCCTTTCCCCCATCTCCTCAGACCCTATCAGTCCCTTCCCCGACCCTCCCGAAAGCCTCCCTTCATCCAGTCAGTATTTCATCATCCCACCCACGACTCCCCAACACGATCGACCAGGAAATTATTGAAGACCCGGGGTAGGAAAACAACCGGCATTCCACCATCGGGAGTCGACAAGGCTCCGGAGGTTGACGCACGGAGTTGTGAGGGATGGAGAGATGGGAAATAGATACCGGAGGAGATGCAGGCATTTACTCAAGAGGAGATACTTTATTTTCATTCTCCCGCCCGCACATAAGAATTCTGGCACCAACTAAGTAAGCAGGGTCAACGTATGAACCCTAAACTACTTACATTACACAATGCATTACATTTTGAATTTTGTAATTTTTAAGTCGACTCTGTCATGCTTCGATAAGGTCAAAAATCTATGAGATTTTGTTTTACTAAAAATCTCTTCTCTCTTATTAAAACATAATATTTTGTTCCTTTAATGCCCTATTCTATTAATACCTATTGGCTGTAGCCTAAAAGTTATTTTGTCAAAATCGCTGTCACTGTATAATTACAAACTATTAATGATAAGTTAAAAGCATAAGTTAAAAGATAGTTATGCATGACTTGAGCCTAAAGGAAGATTAGCTCTAGGTTCTATTATACATTCCTCTCTCCATTAAGGATGGGATATTGAATCTAAATGAATGATAACGCTATAACGACATATCGGAATACTATTGACACAATAATTGGCAAATTTATTCAATATTATGAATATAATTCTGTGTTGTATCCAATACTATTGAATCATGTGTCAATACGAAATAGTCCGAAGTTCCTTTTCTGAAACTTCCATTACATATCCATAATATGCATTGTATATTTGACAAGATTTCAAAAAATGCAGAGTATATACTCATAACACGTTAGGGCAGTTACAGTGCAAATAAACATTCCCTTATGAAAACTTATAATATTGAAGTGAATACATAGCATTAGTATTAGCAACATCTTTTATGCCACACTGTGGAGAAACGTGTGGCGTCCACTAAATAGCTTGAGGGTGACTGCATACCCAGTGTTTCATTCCGATGTGAATGTACTTGGTTTTCTTTGATATCCAGATGTCCAATTGACGCCTAAATCAGGATGGTTTAATACCAAACTAGGGATTATCCTCAGTGCAAGCGTTTATTGTTCGTTCATTGAAAAACTTGAATGACTTTCTTACCAAATTAAACATCCAAATTACATATATTATCAACGATCGCGAAACGTTCGATACGATAATGATTATAATATTAAACTATAATTATCGATACAGTGGCAACTCACCTACCTATGCAGAAGCGACGAGGAAATATGAAAACGATTTTTCCACAACCAGAGGAGAGAGGGTGAATATTAAGTATATATGTACAAGAATAAAAATATGCCCTCGTGGATGTGGGCGAATGTTTGAGAGAGGCCCGGGAAACTACTCGACCGTCCTAGCCCCTTAACCCTTTCAAATTCCCTTTCTCTCAGCTTACCCTCCTTTTCCTTGGTCTGAATATGCCTTCCTATACTCCCCCCACCCACTCACTCCAAAAAAGAATCACTTTTACTCACTTTCTTTGTTTACCGCCCGCCACCCTTTTCGTCATATTAAATTCTTAGTATTCCTTTCGATGGAGTTCTGCTCTGGAAAAGCCCATTTTGTGGGAAAACTTTCAAGGGAGAGCCAAGAAGGGCAAGGGTTTTCCAGGCTCTTCCTTCCAGGGATTGCTGACCATTTAATCTACCATGGAGATTTCTTTTCGGGGTTCACTCGTTCCCATGCAAATCCGGAGGAAGTTGGCGAACATTTCTTGAATTATAGGGAATAGAACACTCTACTTTCGCTTTCTGTGCAAGTGAAATACCAAAGCGCGGCATTCAGAACTCCGAAGCCGATGGAAGAAGAGGAAAATATCTTCGCAACCGCGAAAATCCAAAATTGCCGAATCCAAGTTGAGTCTATGCTTTCGCACTTTCTCCTTCTTTCGCCAATCTCAATATTTCCTACCCACCATCGTACTTCCAACTGACTACAACGAGTTTGCAAGAAAGTTATTTTGCCCATACCTTTCACGCTGAAACATAATTTCAAAATACTGAAAACTGGACATGTTAGAACTTCAACAATTTCATAAAGAACCGTCATCAATATTATGAACAGAAATAGATGGTAGTCTCTCAATTGCGAATGTCGTAAATGCGTTGAAATGGGATGTTAAAACGACACATTTTCATCATGGTAAGTAATGAATATTTCAATTTTAACAATTAGCTTGCCTAACTATTCCAGTACGCATGCCTGAAACAGTGATAGTAATCAATTTTCACAATTATTTCTTAAAATAATTTTAATTAATAATATGAATACATTCTTGATATTGTCCCTACCTAGTTCGCATAGCAAGGAACATTTTTCTACAAATTAGTTTTCTACATTACACCCTACATAAATTACCTTGATAAATTTTAAGTCATAAATTTAAGTTACATTCTAAATCTTAGGAATTGAAATTCCAAAACATCCACTTTATGTTGCTAACGTTTGGGGTAAGTGGACAGAAATATGATGTGGTTCTTCTTATTTACTGAGATTTCCACAATTCCCAATGCTACCACACTAAATTATATCGCAAGTTTCAGTTGCTGGAAATGACAACTTTGACGATGAAAATGTTTGAAAATGACTAGATTTGGTACATAGCCTCCGAGTAGTAAAAAATCGCGACAGTGTTTCTTAAATGACTTGCATAGAAATGTTTAATGCATTGGTTGGGGTAAGATAACGTATTGAACATTAATATGAAATGCAATCAAAAGGATTTCACGACTTTTTTCTTGATCAGATCCTTAAAAAACTTCTTGTGGCTTTTTTCATCCACTGAACCTCCCCATTCTCGATCGGAGACGTGATGACAAAATATAACCACGACCACCTTCCGGCAACGAGGAACACGTAGCAAATGATCAATGAAATTAATGCCATTTTGATATCAGTTTTATCATAGTCCGAAAAATAATGAGTCAACACGTTTTAATGTACGTTGTACCCGACAAACATCTAAACATAACTAAGGAGTTAACATTAATCTCGTTAATACAACCCCTGCCCAATATCACGCGTCGACATAACTTGGATGGGAGGGGGGGGTCAATACGCAGTCCCAGGGAACCACTGGGAACTCAGAGGTAGCGAACTCACACCCTAACCATGTAGAAGCGTGCTTACTTTCCCCTAGAGTAATAGGTGAAAGGTCTACATCCACTGGTCTCTGACGATACATCTAAACGGTGCCCTATGCTTGGGCGTGTGACAGGAAGAGGTGATGACATGACCAATGCGCCAGTGAAAATGTATTACACGTAAAAAGAAGAAAAAATAAAGAAACCCGCCCATGGACCACGAGCTTGACGGGTGGAAGTGCTTTCGCTTTTACAGGCCCAAGGCAGTCTGTGCGGCGTCTGTTCCTCAGCGAGGCGAAAACAAAAGGCATCTGACCCCAGGGAAGCAGCCATTTTAGTGATGGCGTCACGTTTTGAAACACTATTGAGGAAGGCAATGGGAAACTGCCTCGTTTATCTTTCCCATGATGTTGACGGAAACAAAGAGATAATAGCACACTGGGCGAAGAATTAGTAAAAGAGATGATTAGAGACCTTAACGTTGAGGGTAGTGCTTTATGAATGTGAAAGGACCTGGTCTATGAGGTAAAAGGACGAGCCTAGGTTTGAAGTTTTAGATGTGGGTTGTGTGGTGGAGAATGGAGGAAATAAGCTTGGCTGAGAGGAAGATAAATGCAGAGGTTTTGAATGGGGCGGGGGAAAAGAGGAAATTATTGGAGGTAACCCGTAAAAAGTCATAAAAGGTGGGTGGAGAGAACATTGAAAAGTAAGGTGGTATGTAGGACGCTGTTTCAGGAGAAAGAACGTACGCATTTGTACGCATAACAACGGGTAAAGTCGTCATTAAAACTTAATTGAGGCAAAAACCAGATGCATATTCCCCCAGAAACACGTTTAAAGTTAATAATTCTGTTAGAGAACTAACTATTGAAATACAACGGGCTTTTCTGGTTATCTAAAAACAAAATAACACATACGCCGTAAATAAAAGACCACAAATTGCGCATGAGCCCTGAGAACGTTTGAAGTGAAATCAACTGACGAAATATTTTAATTTTTCGACAATTCGTCCCATTCAATTTGATATTCTTCTTTTGCGAATAGCCTTTATTACGCAGCAGTCGCCAAAAAAGCCCATGGCAGCAAGGCAGCCCATTTTTTAAGGACTCCTTGTCCAAATATCACTCACATACGATACATACTTTATAATCATAATGACGCAGGTCCTTAAAAATATAATTCAGTCTAACACTATAAGCGGATGAAATATAATAATCACGCGGAGAAACTCTCAAAACACTCCGACTTACAGGGATTATTTCATAAACAGATTTGAAAAATGCCAATAAAATTTAATACGTAAAAGATCGTGTTGATAATGGATTTAATCGCCTGATTTAATAAACTGTTATAATTAAAAGACCTAATGAAAAGTTACAAAATATTACCCCTGAGGCAACACATAGAGGCTTGTTAAATATTTGACGTGACATGAATTGTATTCTCAGGTTAATCATAAGTGAACCGAGATCTGTTTCAAAGAAACGACTCGAATACACGGTTGCAGTGGCTCCTATGCAGAGACTAACTGACCACTTACCCTTTTATTTTCACTATAATCCGAAAGATGGTTCGTGGAAATGCCGCCGGGTAAAAAACTCCACTTACCTGAAAAGAGGAAAAAAATATAACCATTAGGAAAGAAACCACAAAAAATATTTACTAAAGACATATATTTTAGCTCTGTAATTTTACGGGATATAAAAAAATGTCACTACGAACAATATATTGCTATAATAATTATAATATCCGTGGATTCCTACTCCAACGCCAATTAACGAATCTGGAAAAAGAGCATATGCTAAATAATGCAATGCCAAATACACAAAATGAAGCATATAAGCGGTCACATGTTAGTTAGTAGTAGAATGGCCGTCTTATATTATCAATAGGGAAACTGGCACACGGCTCCTGGGACGGAAATGGTTAAAAAAACTTCACTAAAAGTATACCTTGTGAAGTGAAAAATATTCTAAAACTCAGGAGCAAATTGGCAGCGCTCTGAATGTAATTCCGTACATGAACACGTGACTACCAAAATAGTAAATGCCCAAAAGCCTCTTTAGATACACCCAACGCCGACGCCAGGAACCTCTAACCGACCTCCCTCCTCATCTCCTACTCACCATCCTCTCCACGAGCACGTTCCGAGTTTCCACGGATATCCACTGAAAGCTGTAAAGGGTATTCATGGGAATCCGTGTCTTGCATTGGAAAGCGATCTGTTTTCCACGGGGCCAAGCGATGAATGGGTATGTGAATATTACACGTTACGCACACACATAATACTACACGTTCCGTACACAATAGCCTCACGTAAAAGTATAGTAAGGATAATGCAACTTGAAATATTTTTATTTCTAGAAATGCTCTAGCCATATCTGTATTCCAGAGTATGCGGTGAAAGAATGTTACGTTGTCGCTAGCGAAATTAATAGGAGAGCAGTTTAATTTTTGTGCGCCTGGTAATATGAACATTGTTTTCGATATTATTACTAAGCATCATCCTTACACCTTAGAGTGCTTACAAAAATAGTTCTTCTCATTATGGCATGAAATAATGAAAATTACCACTGCTGACCAGGAAACCATCGATCACATGTATAAGTAAAAATAAATAATGTGGTATTGCCACCCTTATTTCCCTTCAACCCTTTAATTGTTAAAAAATATTTTGGGAAAATTACCGTGTGCGTTTTGTATAACCATTCCCGCGGTTTTTTCGACTTCACTGAGATGAAAAAAATAACACCTATTACATTCAAACTTCAAGTAGGGATTTAGGAGACTGCTGGCTAATATTAGAGAAAAAAACTGTTGAAAAAGCGGTAGAAAATGTTATTTTTCTCATAAACAATAAGGTATCAGAATTACTGCAAACGACAACGCTAAAGAAAATAACTATATAAATGCCTGATAGCCTAGTGGTAGTCATTATTTTACTCAACTCTTAATTTATTCCTCCACTTTAACCATAGATTGTCTCGCATGCTTAGAGATTGATGCTTTTTTAATTTGATACCTTAGTTCTTCGAAAATGCTACAAATATTATTTAACTCGTTTGGGTAACACAAGTTTTTTTGTAATTAACGCTCAAGCAAGATTTAATTCTGATGTTGCATTCCTAGCGTGTAATCACCTCCTGGCACACATACTTGCGGTTAAATGATTAATGCTCGAAGTACCATGTAGATGCTGCGTACCTATTTTCTCTATTTATGAGAACATAAATAGAGGAAAGGTGCGCAGCGAAATAGGCACTTCACGAACAAATTCAAGAGCCAAATTACGAAATCCTGACAGAATTATGAATAGACTGATGATCAACTCTGAAGCGCAATTTATATAAGTAACTAATGAAAGATAAATAAATAGTAGAGAACTTAGATCCGTGTCAAATAAGAAAAAAACAGAGGATAAAGAAAGACCTTTGAAAAATTTTACATAAGATGCTGTCATATTAAAGGTTGCTTTTTTAAAATTTTAACCCGGCAAAGAAATACGCCATAGCCGTAAGCGAGGACTGAACCTGATCCACTACGTCAATTTCCCCATGCCACTTTATCACGGCAGGGGCCTCGTCCCCAAGGGGGTCACCCTTCCCCCCAATACCATTACTGCGTCCCCATTCCTCCGTACACCGAGTGGGGAAGAGGGGCGGGATCAACTCCGTGACCATCTCATTCCATTCACCCATCCTCCACACCCAAAAGTTGCCACAGTTCGAGAATTATGTATTGGATATGCTGGGTAGGAATCCACTGGAAGAACATGTACACTGCTTGATCTAATGGATGTAACTGAAATGCGAAGTCGTACAAGTTTAAACCTGACACTGACTTTACTGAAAATATCTTCATCCTTGCATTTAAATTGGTTGGCCAGCCCGAAATGAGAACTTGAAGAAAATTTATAACTGAAAAGGCCGATGCTAGCAATCCTAATCCTTTTCCCCATCACCTTCTTCCTGATTGCAACTGTAGGAAACACCTAAGCCAATAATTGGGGCTATCCGAAACTAAAACGACATTGAATGTCCATAGGTATTAAATAAATGCACTAGCGACTGAATCCCTTAACACCATCCACCATGCACACTCGTGACAATGTACAGGGTAGGGATGAATCTCCCTCAACTTTTCAGTAACCTCAGGATTAGATTTCAATTTTCCCAGGCAAAGACTTAAGTTTTCAGTGAAGGGAATACGTCATCAAAGGTTTATAAGTTTTAGGCGTTTACTTGAACTATAGAATCAAATTACAATGCAACAATTTCAGAGTGTAAAAATCATTCATCTTAACCGGGGTTCGAACCCGGATCCCTCGATGTCCAGCCGAGTACTTTATCCAGTTAAGCTATCGAGGTGTTATCTTAAACTCTTAAAAATTTTGGGAGTGTCCCCATGGGAATGTCCTGAGCGCTACCGCCGCCTTTACTCCTGGATCTCTCTCCCAGCATAGTGCGATGGGGAAAGTAATATATTTATATTCACTGCTAAAGACAAATGTTTATAATTTGTGTGAAATATTAAAAAAATCATGTATATTTATTTAAATAATTAAGTGATCAAGGGCCATTACCAGTGTTATCACTCCTGGGACACAAGTGTATATTTCCTTACAATTTATTCACACAATATTAGTTCACTGCGTTCCTCCCTTCCTCCCCTCGCCTTTTAAAATTCATCCCTTATCTTCCATCATAATTCTTCCCTCAGCAGATCCTACATTTATGGCCTTCAGAAAATCAATGCGATAAGTATGGGTTGAGAACCAATGCAGAAAAAACGAGGTAAAGAGGAAGTGGGGCGTCAAAATAGGAAGGCAAAAAGTAGAGTAGATAGAAGCGCTCATTTGTCTTAGTAGAATGTTGTACCAAAGGGATCAAAATAGTAGGGATTTACCAAGAAGAATTGTGTTAAGCAAAGAACCGTTCACGAATGCAGAGTTTATGGCGGGGAAGTTAAGTAAGGATGTTATAAATAGTTTGTTGAAACTTTGACATGGAGGGTGGTATTGTGCGGCGCGAATACATGGTCGTTGAAGGCTAGACGTACACATGACAATTTTGAGATGTGGGAGTGGAGAAGGATGGAAAGGAAAACACATGAAGATATACTAGGAATGATGAGGAAGGAGAGAAGGTTGTTGAGAGAAATCAGAACAAGGCAGAAAAGATGGATGCAGAGCAATTTTGATCGGTGATGGAATGCGGAAGATTGTAAATTAAGGGCGAACATGAGGCAAGCGAGGAATGGGGAGAAAGATGGTACTCATGTTGTGCAGAAATAATAAAGTAAGCATTTGAAATTTTTTTTGGAAATTTGGACCAGATTAATGTCGTGTGAGGTGTAAGGTTGTACCTTGTTAGAAGAAGCTATGAAATGTAGCGATGATCAATCTGCGTCCCGCCAAAACCTCCTTTAAACGGTAGGTTACCAATTAATATTAATAGCAATCTAGCATACCATGGGATGTGACCAATTAGTTTCACTCTACTCTTTTACAGGGTCACCCATACACATCTTTCTTCCCCTAGCAGAACTATATCATTACGGGGATCGAGATGGTGCGGTGGCTAACGTACTGGCTTCCCACCTTGAGGCCCCAGGTTCGATTCCCAGAGGCGGCAGATATTTTTCAGTGGTATCCCGATCCCTACTTGAAGTGCTTCGTGGATGGTACTTTGAGTGAGTACGCCGTCCGTCGGATGGGACGTTAAGCTGCGGGCCCCTTCGTTAAGAGTAGGATAATGCCGACGCCGGGTTTCACTCCATTCTTCATCCTTTCCTGTCCATCCCTAATTCAAAAGATCTAAGCTAAACTAAAAACCCCTAAAAACTACAACTACTGATACTATAGCATTGCTCACGCGGTCTACTCATTTTATCCTTGCGAGTCCCATGTAGCGGCACTTCCTACAGCTTATAATCTTCCATTATCTACTGCTCGCAACGTTCGCATTAAACAGAGCGACCCCATACTACAGCCTACATAACATCGTGGAAACTGGAATCCTGGAATTTAATAGATTTAACACGTTAGTACGCGAGCAGTTACACTTCAATGTTGAGTAATGAGCGGTTACACAGTAAGCAAGTTACAACGCGCAGGATAATACGCCGATCTATCTTACAGGCACAGTGTCACATTATGAACATTAAGATTAAGTAACATCCACACTAAAACGCTCTCTGGTTTCTGAAAATAAGGTAATGAAATTATGCATGTATCTTTGGAAAACTAATTACGAAAAAATTACAAACTATGCCACGAGATCAATATAGGAATAAAAAAACACATCTCCGACGCAATTTCCTCGCGTTTATCCGTTTTTTTTCCAAATTATTAACCGCAGCGACTTAGCTATGATGTGCAGGATACTAAACCACTACGGTTGTATACCGCAATTAAAATTTAATATAATGAATTTTAGTTTCCGAAGCTCAAGTACGAGTGGAGGGAATCAAAGGTATACGGGTGGTGGCCCAAATCAATCAAAGGTAAGATACGGGTGGTGACCCAACACCCTCCGTTACACGCCCTTGCGGGGTATTATGCGAATGTAGATTATTGAATTTGTACAATATTAGAGGAACTATTACTATTACCCATTACTATTTATAAAGCATAAATAATATATTCTTGGCCTACAGGACTACTTCTCCAGAGTCGTCCCCTCCAGAGTGCGGACAAGACAACCAAAAGCGTTTGGTGTACATCTCTCATCAGTGGTCACCCCTTATTTTTCCCCCGCAATCTCTGAATCCTGCATCATTCCACTCAATTTACTTGATTATCCTGGTTTTCCATATTTTCCAGGCCGGTAGCAACCCTATCATCCCATCCCATTTCCTACCTTCTCCACTTCCACCGACCACCCATTGCAGCTCGCGCGTATAGACGTACACCAAACAACCATCTCTCTCTCTCTCCTCGACTCACTTCCTCTCTCTCCTTCTCCCTGCACCCTCTGCCCACACAAACTCCTCCCTCGCTTCGCTCCCTCCCCTTCCCCTAACTCCTCCACTGCTCCGACAAACAGCGCCAATCAATATTGCGGAAAACTGGGAAAGCAGCGAGAGTCCCGACCAGGTGCGGTCTTCGGATGCGGAGTCACCACCTCCCCCCCTCCCAAATACCCTCTCTGCTAAAAAAAACCCCAGTCCGTCCACCCCTGGCCGTAAGGGGGATAGAAGGGGTGGTCCGAAGGTGGGTTGGGAGTCGGACGAGACCGTGGACCTGGTGGGGTGAGCTGTGCGTGCATCCCCTTCTCGCATTCTTTCCAGGCCTCCGGGGCGAGCGGAGGAATGAGCTCGCCCCGTGATCGTACCACTAGTGAAAGTCGGTAGTAAGCGTGTGATAGTAGCCGCGATGCCGGTGGCCAGGTGGAACCTGGCGGACAACTCTGGGGATGATTGGAAGAGGGGGGGTGAGGTTAGTCACAGTTCGTCATACGGAGACATTCGATATCTTATCTTTTAAAACGTAGACACTCCTGCCGAGGAGATAAGTTGAATATACTATATTTATCCATATTTATGTATGTTTGTATATTTGCGCAAGTGCTAATACAAAGATATACAGTTTAATTTTTTTTAGTATTTTGACGTTTCCTCTTCTCTTTTCAACCAACTTACTAAATATACCTGTATATATAAATATATACACACACAAACATTCAAACATGAAATCCCGCCACATGGCGAACAAATATTCATTCATAAGGAAATAGATATATGGAAAAGGGATAGGAACATTTTTGCAGGAAGTGTGTGTACATACCCACACACACACCCACACATACACACACGAGGTCTGTTCAAAAAGTATCACGACTTGCGTTTTTTTTCAAAAATTAATTATTTTTTCATGAATATCTCTTTTGTTCCTTTCAAAATAATCCCCATTGGATATTATACACTTGTGGCAACGTTTTTTCCTATCCTCGAAGAACTTCAAAAAATCATTTTTTGTGAACTTGTTCAGATGCAGTCTTTAAAAACGTCTGTGCTGTGTGAATATTCTTTTTTTATTTTTTTTGTATTTTACATGCACTATTATAACTGTATAATTGTCTATAGATGCTCAGTGAAACAAAGCATTTGTTGTGCACAAAATGACTTCTGGATGGATGAAAGTGATAAACAAACACGGACAAAAACAATTAACTTAAGAGGAATATTTTCAATCATTCGCCCAGCTCTCGACAGAGATCATTGTGAAAAAATATCTTCCAAGTGGAAAATATCGTTTGTGTCGATTATATCGGCGATAAATCATCCAACCTACACACACAGTTTCATTCAAATAATTCATCCTATTTGATGAAACTGTTTTTAAAAAAATTCTCCTCCAGATGTGGTGACTAAAAATGAATTTGCATTATGAAGAGGTGGACCCTGAGAGGGATGGAAAATGAAAGCGGAGTTGAAGTAAGGGGAAATAACAACGGAGTAAAGTGCTACAGCGAGAGGTAGAAGAGACAGAGGGAGTTAATTTAAAATAACAACGTGAAAAAGGCTAAAAGGAGGGGATTTGAGAAAATATCATGAGGAACCTCTAAGGAAAATCTCTGCATAGAGTCGAAAGGTATGAGCTCACACTCTGCATGGAAATGGCCCGAGGATACATATTGAGGTCGGCCAGGGTCGAGCTCAATTCAGGAAAAGACCAGGATGGGAGAGAAGAGGTGGGGAAAAAGGAGGAGGAGGAGAACTTGGCACCTTTTACCCCCCCCTCGGGGGGGAAAAGGCACCGAGTTTGCTGAATGAAAGTGGCAGACAGGTCCCGCCGCGAAGCAGCACTGGGAAAAATACACCTGCCGGTCGAAACCTTTGAGGAAACCGAGTGTTTTTGCGGACTCCTAGGATCACAAAGGAAGATGCATACAGGACTACTAAGACTTTCAGAGAGGTAAAAATACCCGAGTCACCTTGGGACTAGAATATACAGAATATCGGGTCTGCCTTTAGGAGGCTAGGTGTCATTTGCCGCGTCACAGGAAAATATGATGACAAGGTGTGAGAGAGGCGTTAAATCCCTTTAGTCACGCAAGAGTCCATATAAAAAAAACATTTAGTAACATTAGTGTCCTGGCCTTAAGCGTCTATTGCATTATATAGAATTAATCAAGTATTGGCAGTTTTACCCTTGAACAGATGTTCTCAATAGTCTGCGAAAGTTTGGCAAATTTAATATTTTACTACGTTTTCATCATTAGATTTACCGTTATTCTTCATTTCAAAGAGTGTGTTTAACATGAGCTCTAATTGGCGATGCCAATATTATTTTTAAGAAGTAAGCTTACACAACTAATAGGTTGACTTAGATAGACTTAGTTCATTACAATAAGTATAAACGTTAAGGCTAGGGACTGCGCGAGGATATGTATGCATGTGTGTATGTACACGTATGTATGTGTGTATGAATGTATGTGTATAAAAAAATATGTGTGTGTGTAAAAAATGGAAAAATATTTTTTTTCTTACAGGTTTCCCCCCACCTTTCCTCACCTAACCCCCAACCCCCTCAACCCTTACCCTTCCCTCATGGTGCTACACCCCCTGCCACACACCTTTTTGGTGGCTCGCAGGGTATTTATGTAGAAGTAGAAGTAGGTTTTCCCATGAATGTTAACAAAGTATGTATTATCAACTGTTTAAAAAACAATACGTTGTAGTATCCCTTACTAAATTTAAATAGAAATATGTCATCTAGTGTTTATGAACAAGTTCTGACGAGCCTTAGAGGTTCAGAGGGACTCAGAATTTGACTATATAAAATTTATGATACAGTATTATTTATATTATGATTCGGAATTTTGTAACATGTTTGATCTGAATTGTGATAATTCAACATGTAAATTCGTCTTTGACTGTGATTAGTGTGTGTGTTGCTTTTGATAGTAAAAACTTTCTAATAAAAGTAATTTTTTTCAAAACGAAGGAATGCCTCAGTATTAAAAAAAATAAGTTTCTGTGTTTTTGTTTGTTTTGACCACAGATCTAACCTCGGGAGATGATATTATTCAAATTTTCCCATTTTCCAAATTTCGAATAGTGACATGGAAAAATGGCGTCCTGACTTAAAGCTGGCATTCCTTGCCGCATTTGTCACCATCAAGTTACAGTGATTTGTTCACTTATAACTTCCAGACAAAGGAGACTTTTTATTTTTACATACTTCGAAAATTGATTCAATACGAACTTCCGACAAGTAACTATAAAATATAGCTGGGCACTTTTTCTTACAAATAGTTAATACTCTTTCCTTCCCAAACACTTAAATTAAAAGAAGTTTAAAGTTTAACTTATATTTTGGGAATTATAACTGAAATATAAACAATAATGTCAATTTCTACCATTCCAAACATACTATCGTTTCTTTTGAGCAACGATATATCTATTTTACATTGATGACAGTATCAAATCACCAATGAAATGAGTATTATATACTTAGTCAAAAGTGGTATAACTCTAATCACCTAGCGTGAGATGCGCTATAATGTTTTAGACATGCACTGAGAAAAATTAGATCGGAACATTTAATGTCAATTTAAAATTATTAAGAGAGGGTGGTCAAATTCGAAGAAAATGGACTTTGATCCACTAGATATGTAACATTTTCTTTCGGGAGCATCACACGAATGAATTCAACCGTGGAGACCTACAATAGTCAGAAACGCAGTGATCGTCCTAGGAACAAAACTGGTATGATTGGGAAAAAATCAATTTTCTACCAATATTTTATACAATATTTTTCTATTTCCTTTAGAGGGAAGAGTTTTGGAAAAACATCGGAAGTTTTATCTCGAATAATGTCCTGCATACTCAGCAATCGACGACGTTTACTAAATGGAGATACAAGTAAAAATATTCAATCCTTTTATCTGGAATATCACGGAAATAATAACAAATTTTCTTGGTTAGTGGTAACTGCTTTTATTAAAATTTTTGCTTTTCAGTTACTCATTATCTACGTAGTTTTGCTCATATTACTCAGAGAGAAAAAGTGCTTAGTAATGCAAAATCCCTCAACGTCTTTACCATCAGTTTTCTAACATTCTCCATACATACCGGGATGTGACAAGATTTGGTTAGACAGAACGGAATGAAGGCTTGTAGGAACTATCTCAAACAGCAGAAAGAAATCACTATGCGTAAACAAGAGGATGTTCACATGAAAGGCAAAACATAATAATCGTTGTCAGACCGTCCAAATCACGCAGAAAACCAATGATGATGGGATCCTCGCGAACTGAAAAGAGGTTCCAGTAATAGACTTGCTCCAGTACACGCGCGATAAGTGTACCCGTTTATTTATGGCTACAGAGTCCTTTTACAAGTTTATTTTAGAGCACACGTGCACTATCACCGAAAAAAAGGTATTTGCAGGCACGATGGGTTTGCCCCTGTCCTCCGATCCCTGCCGTGACAAAAGGGCGACGGCAGAAACTCAAATACAGATGGAAGACATAAGTATAGCACATATAGCGCATATTAAACAGGTGGACATGATAGTTGGTTAAGATCCCAGCAATACTATATACCCACGGGATGAATACGCAGGCCATAAAATGAGGGGTGCAAAACAGAAGAGCTGTTACGTGCGAGAGGGAATTAGTGCCAAAAAGGAAGAGTGGAGGTTGCAGTAAACCAGCATTTGCAATCGAGACGTGAGATGACACGTGAGTTTGAATTACACGTGTATCCGGTTCGAATTACGCGCGGTTCAGGGCACAGATACACGGGTAGGAATAGCTCGGACATGTTCGACACGCAACGACGCCAAATACGCATGCAGGAGGACATACTATGGAAACATGCGAAACACGGAGCTCCGGACGGCTATTACGAAACTCTTTGATCAATACGTTTCGGGTGAAAAGAGGTGCCTCGTAGCCCAATGTGGCCGTTCATGGCGGGAACTTGGGTTTGAGGAGCAGATCCAAGTTTAGGGTACCAATTTCGATTACAAAGGACCCCATTCAAGTCGATACTCACGATCTAGAACTCTATTAAGCGACGATTGTACATAGCAGCTGACTCGTAAAGGAGTCCACTTGGTCCTTTCACGTGTATTGTACCTACGACTACCTTATGTTTTCACCATCGTTAACGATCGACTTTCAATTACTCCACCATTATTACATTATGCGGGGATACATAATTCCCTCCGAGTCAGCGTTCATCTAATATGAAGCATTTATATACCAGTTTCGGCTCGAATTCAGCAGCAACAATCACCGACGATTTCCTGATTAAATCACAATTTTTGTTTCTCATAGTGCACATTAGCGGTGATCAGAAGTAAAAATGTGTACACAAATATTAAGCCAACAATCACCGCACCTACTTGAATATGACCAGTAATTTTGAATAACAATTAACAAATCAATGGCAGTGATTTTTTATTAAATGGTCGACGACCAACAATCGGTTTGTGAAACTGGGAACAAGTCGTACATGTAATATCTGAGTATTTTGCGTCTTATCTTACATTTAACTTCCGTGGAACTATTTCAAATACATCCCCAAATATATTCTCAGCTATACATGCAGTTTCGTAAGAGATTCCTTAAATCTTAACCCTACTTTATCGTAGGCCTTAAATCCTTTTAACCACTCCAGAGGTCCGCTCATGGGGGTTAGAAGGGAGGACTCGAGGTCCCTTCCGCAAACCGTTTAAACTGGCCGCCGGGTCCACACATCACGTGGACCCGAATGAAATTGGGTCGCTACGAACCGATCCCTTATGGGTGTAAAAAATTTCAATGAAAACCCGGCAATGACACTCCCTGGGACGCGTTATACCGTCAGAAGCGGGGGATGCTAATGGCAACCACCCCTGACGGTTGGACACCTAGCCCTGCGGGGGTGGTAGGAGTCCGAAATATCGACTTTCACCGCCTTCCCCAACCACCCCACTCGTCCCCCGTTCCAAAATCCCTTCTCCCTAGGGGAATCGCAGCCACGGCCACCGAGCCCTCTTCACGGGTACAACCTGGCGCCTGATCTACGGCGGCGCATTATCTCCTTCCGGTACTTCAGATTATGGCCTAGTGCCTTCTAGAACAGCAACTACTGAAGGGAAGAATAGGGCTAAAGACGGTGCATATGGAATGATTGTTATTTTAATACCCTGCAAGCCATGGCTAGGGTGTGCGGCAGGGGGTAAATACACAAGACTAATTTTTACCCGAACATTACCCTATCGCTGTCGGGCAATGTTATTCTAACCCCTTATCGTTGAAGGAAAAAATGAAATCTTAAATTAATCTGCTCTACACTAAATCTCTCTCATTTTATCGACATGATGTCACCTACCGTAGTACGATGGGGGTAATAATACATTTTCAACATCACTGCTAAAGAGACACCCTTCTAATTTATGCAAGAGCTTCAATCTGTAATTTAGTCTTCGCTCCATGAGTGATTCCCATCCTAGTTGCTCTATTATTTTGGATACGCTAATAAGTTTATCACACCAATGTTTTGCAAATCTAGTTCCTCCACGGTGATCGCAATACAAATCGGCCATCAATCCAACTTTGCGGGGACCCCATATACTTGTAGTATATTCCAAATGAGACCAGTGAAAGATAACATATCTTTGACCTTTTTATAACATTTACCTAGTACTCTTCTAATCAATCTTAATTTTTTGTTAGCTTGTCCACATATTCCCCGTATGTGTTTCACCGAGGAGAGATCGTAAGTGAGGGTAACGCTTAGGTATTTAATTAAGTCTACACATTACGTTTCGGGAAAACCTTTTGCCGTGAAATCATGATATTTTTCGAGTTGGATAATTTTGAATCTATCCATACCTTGTTTAGGGGTATGTATGGTTTCCAAAGAATTCCACTACGAAATTCCAAAGAAAATAAGTCCACGTTCTGAACTCCCCTGAAATTTACTTTCTTCGGTTAATCTACAGGTATGAAATAAAAACTGTTCAGAATACACAGAAAATCACTCGACGACGGATTAAAACTCGAATCTGATGTAACGTGAGGAACAACTGGCTAATTCAACAAGCTACTGTACAAATATTAACTTTGAACATAATCACTTGCTACAACTACTAAATAATACTAACCCCTATAACGTAATATCAAAGGAATTAAACGAGGGAAACCTGCAAGCAATAGCAGGGAGAATACTGACTTACGGGACAGAGAGTAGGATTTTGAGTGAACGCCTGAAAAGTAAAACACAAACTTTGGAAATGGAGGTGATAAAGAGACGAGGCAGGTTATCCAAGTTAAATGAACAACTAAATTTATTAGACAAGCAATGAAAGTATCGGTGATACAAAGAATAAGAGATGATTTCTCCAATGGTGCGGCCATGTTCGAAGAATGGACGAGAAAATATGTCCAAGAGCTCTGTTAGAAAAACTGATATGAAGAAAGAAACTTAAACGGCCTAGGAAAACATAGGATAACAGAAGTAATCTTAATGATAAAGGATCGAGGCCTGGAAGAACGACCAAGTAGAATGGAAGATAAGAGCGCAGAGTAACTAATAACAAATGGAAATATCCTTAAAAGTAGGTAAAAATATCGATAAATAATTCTTCAACCAATAAGAGCAACACACAAGTATATGCATATAACAAAAAATTTTGCTTCGAAAATCATATTTTTTAAATGTTGATAAATCAATATTCAATCAACAATGACGATCAATACACATTTATAACCAAATATTTTTTTGTGGGAATCACAATATTTTACGACTATGTGCCCCGAGAGGCCTAAATATACCAAATTAGGAAATAACAAACTTTAAAATAATGGAATAAACCGGTAGTTCACGGAACCAGCCTTCTTCCCGTCATATAGTACGTACTGACAAAAGTGCAACCAAACATCGGCGTAGAGCTGTGGACACGTCACGGAAGTCATACGCTTATGCATTACGTGGATACACGGTCGAATTGACGACACGTCTGGCCGCCATAGAAAAGACAACATAGGGAAAACAGAGAACGTAGGAGCAGGAGGAGGGAAACAGACGAGAGGTGCAGACCTGCACAAACACACGCGCAGGCGGCGTAGACCGACTCACTTCCTGGAGTGTGCCCCATTTTTTGCTGAAAAAATGCCTTCCTTGCCCTCGACGACGCTCCCTAGCTCGCAACAATGGGAAGGCATTAAAAAAATAACCCCGAGAGCGGTCGGTTCGAGGCTGAGGCAAGAGAAGCAACAACAACGGAGGCAAACGGACATTAACCTACTTCTCTCAAATCCCGCTACTGCCTTGCCCCTTACTTCCCTCCTCATTCCACTCCTGAAACCCACTAGAGGAAGAGGAGGGGGGTGGGTAACGCGAACACAGACGAAAACGGAAGTAAAATCATTTCCTCCTCTACCAGTAAAGAGGTATCCGACCCGAAGTAACCAACTGGGTTGGTTTTTTTTCTTCGCTGATTTGAAGGACTTCTTCCCGATTCCCTCCCTCCTTCTGGGAGACCAAAGAAGTCTTCGAATTTCACAAAACTTTGCCGTAAAACCAGTCTCAATTGCTAACAAAGACTACTAACCAAAATAAAAAAAATACCCAGAAGCTTGCCAATCATACTCCTGTTCCCATTTGGGATATACTTCGTACTCTCCACTGACAAAAACACCAATTCCGATCACATTTTTGTCATTATAATTAATCAGATTCATTTAAGTATACCTAGCTGTGGTTTTTGTTCCTCAAAAATGAATATTATACTAAATTATAAAGGATTTAACTCCAGAAATACTTCGGTAGTTCATCACTGGCGCGTCAATTTAGTAATGAATCATCCAATCTCAGAATTATTAACTAAAACTGGAATAATGACCATTACCGATGTGAAAGCGGAAACTCCATCAGCAATTATTACTGAACACAATTCCTGCCACTGAAATGATTGAAAACAGGTTGCTCTGCAACACACCGGATGTATGTGCGGAATTTTAATGCAAGCGCATTAAGTGTGCTGTGTTTTAAATTCGTTGATGGTGGACTTAGAATTTATTTTAGAACTTGAGATGATTTTAAAATGAATCTAAACGAAAATGAACCATGCTTTTTTGAGCCGAATTCCTCATTATTGAATACATTTTTTATAGTCAGTTTCAGGGTTAGGTGTAGGTTTTAGAAAGTCAATTTAATTACTTCATTAAGTCGTAGGTTTCTTAAGGATTTCTGGCCAGTATGAGTTTTTTAGCTAAAGTGTTTTCCCTCCATACTTTCTGTTCACCTTCATGCCGTCCAAGGCGTCCAACGCATGGGAAATAGAATTACACATGAAGAGGTATGTTGCGACAAATTTTTGGTATAGGACTAGTTCTCTTTAGAACGGTTACTTCATAAAAAAAACCAAGAAGTACCTGTAGATTCCATAATATACTTATACTTAATCCTCTTGGGTGAAAAAAATATTTGGAACGCGTATACAAGCTCGAAAAAAATTAGGAATTACCAGTATTCACGAGTAGTAATGAGGACGATAGTAATGAGGAAAATCGAGAAGATTAAAGACCAATGCTATATTTCGTTAGTTAGACCTAATTCAGAACATGATGCTTGTCTTTATGATCCTCGTTAAATTGGTTTCATTATCAACTTATATCGTATCCAGCAAAGAGGAACTAGGTTTGCAAAATGTTGTTACGATATCCTTAGAAAATCATCAGAGGATGTAGGTTTGGAATCACTCACAAAGCGAAGGTTGAATAAATCTTGCATAAATCGGAAGCAGACAACTAAAGCGATGTGACTGAAAATGTGTTATTAGCCCCATTGTACTAAGACGGAAGATACTTAGATTAAAGAGAAGAAGTGTAGAACCGAAAAATATAAGATGTCGTTTTTCCTACGAACGATAAGGGATCATAAAAACTATCAGAGGAGACAAAAGTATTTTTCTTTTTCATTCCATGTAGCATAGTACGTTGTCATTGTTTTATCTTGCATTTACTATATTGCTCATTCTTGTTAATAGCAGCCTCAGCAGAAGTCTCGCATGCAAAGATAAGTATTTGCCATTATGTACCATATTGCATGTAGATGCAGTAAAAATTACCTCTATTATTTTAAGCATTTCTCATTTCTATTGGTGACAAACATTCAAGCAAAGCTTAATACTGACGTTGCAGTTCTAATGTAGGATTACACCCTCCCATATACCCTGACACTGACTTTCGGGGTACCAAGAAGACGTAGATACAGATGTAGATACAAAGTAGATAACCCTCCTCTAACTTCCCTTTCCAACCTAATAAGTCGAGCACAACTTTAATATACCTCTCAGTATAACCTATTCACTCATACTTTTTACTTTCACCGAAAAACTTCTCTAGCTATTTCCATCCATAAAAATTCGTTTGTCTTCACTCAAGCTGCTATATTTTTCCATTATTCTCCATAATCACATCCCGAATGCCTCCAATCTACACTTCACACTTTTCCTAAAGACCAAGTTCTGGAATCGCAAAGTCGTAACTAACTTTTCGTCAGGTTTTCGCTTGAAATTAATGTCATTCATTATTCCTCCCGCTTTAAAATGAATATTTTGATTACACAATTTTCTTTTTCAAAATTTAAGCTATTTTTCGTTTCACCAATTTTTGAAGAAATCGCACAGCGATGAAATACACAAAGAGGTAGACAGTCGATGAAATAATGCACCTATGTATTGCGCACGTAGTGACGGAAGATAAGCGGAAATGGAAGATGCAGCAAAACTGGGAAATGGCCATTGAATCGAACTTGGAGCGTGCATACTAAGGTGAACTGCAGATCTGCAGCAAACCTCAGGGGTGTTAGGAGATGCAAATGATGCCGAATACTGCAATGGAAGCAGTCCGTCATATGGTGACCCTACATCAGAAGCAAGTTGAAACGACCAACCACAGCCACCCGGAGAGTACCGGAGTGGAGTATATGCAAACAGAGAGAGAGAGAAGAGCCCTGCAATGGTACTTTTTACTTCCCCAGCGTCAACTCCAATGCAAATTTATGCAGGTTGTTGGAGGAAATGAAGACACATTCTGACTATACACATTACGTTTATTGAAGGGGGGTTTGATTTTCAAATATAGAATCAAATGACGTGTAAATATTTGTATATTTTTGGAGTATGTATATTATGCAAAGCATTTTTGTAATTTTCCTTATTTCGTCTTTGAAAGACTCGATTACAAATCGTAAAAATACACTAGCGATTACTTAGCGAATAACGTCCGAGCTGTAATGATTTACATGTAAAAGGTAAAACATTTTAATAAATAGTCAAAATTTCGCGTTTCTCCATTAGGAATTGCTGAAGTAAGCTTGTAGGGTTTAAAACACTATTATTTTATTAGGTAATACCGGTTAACGTATGTTTCTGGATAGACACAACTATCAAATAAACATTTTGTAACTCCCCATCTAGCAACCTAATCTACATCAGGTCCCCCTTCATCTCTCACTCTCTCTTGCTCACGCATGTGAACAACTCCGAATTGAGGTTTGTTTTTTATTAACCTCCTATATTCATATGAACCGACCTTGAGCATTAGAAGATCCGTTCTTTCTTCCTCTGCAAACCTTGCGGCAGCAGATTAGCAAACGATTAGTAAAACAAGAACTAAATCTTGTTTTTGTTCTAAATGGGGGACTCCCCCACCATCATTCAGCGTCACTGTGCCATCGTTTATTAGCGGAGTGAATCCGGAATTTTGCATTTCAACTTGCTTTCGACATCTTCGCGGAGGATGGTCGTTATTTCACTTTGCCTACGGGATACCGCTTGATCTACGTCCATGCATTAAGTCAGAAACGGAAAGGTGATTGGGTAACGAGTGCCTTTTTAATTGGAGTGCACGTCAATTATTGTCTACGAGGATACTGATGTCATTTAGGATTTCCTTGCATTCGCCGGGCGTTAAAACTCGAATCAATCACGGTGAGGTGGGTCCGACGCTTCGGTTTTCTGGCATTCGTTTCCCATGTACTTCCTCGCACGTCAAAGAGGCGATATAGATCGGTTCGAAATTGAGATTGTTTCGACTTTGTCTGAAAAATTCCACAAGGGAGACGTACTTGATCGAGTGAGAGTGAAAGGTGAGTGCCCTCGGAAAATTATTTCCGCTTTATGGTATCGCTTTCACTCTTCACGCCCGGGGATAACAGCATTTAAAGTGCCCGCCCCCTTCTTTTCACAAAATGTTTCCCGAGAAATGCTGTCTATCTTGTTTATGCAAGGAATCTGTGGAGAGAAATTCGCGCTTTTTCTCAATCTGCTTACAGCCTTCGTTGAGTCCTCCCTCGACCCACCTCATTTTACAAGATATCTTCTTGTATTTGTCCTGGGCTTTTCCTTTGATTGTTGTTTTGTGGCTGAAAATCATCTCTGATTATTTGTGTCCTTGTAACTATAGATATAAAAATGGCTTAGAGATATTCCACAGCTCATCGATTTCTGGGATGTCATGAAATAAAATTTTCTAGTTTTGGATTCGATAAATTTAGAGGGAAGAAGATAAAAAAATTAATAATCATTCTCTTGCCATATTTAAAAAACATAAATCGTCACGTTTTAATTTTTCTCCACTAATTGATGCAACAGTTCTCAGCTCGAATAACTTACGCGTTCGTTTTAGACGCATAGATAGTCGTAGTCGCTGTAGTTCATTTGATTATACTGGAAGAGTTGAGTGAGTACATCTAGTTATGAATTTTTAAATTTCATGTAGCCACAATATACGGAAAGTTTCGTAAAAAAACTAAATGTAACGGCTGGTAACTCAGCACAAAAAATTACTGAATTATTATATTTTCACTGAAACCGCGGAGGTATTTAATATTTAACAATATCTTCATTAAAATTTATGCTCAAAATGTTTAAGATTTAAAACAAAATCAATTGTATAGAAATTAATTCCTAAAGTACGTAAGCGGAACCCACGGGGCTCGGTGGAACGAACCCTAATCCATGAAGGACAAAATTATCAGCCTATTGAGGCCTTAAAATTAGAAGAGGGTTTTTCGTTGAATTAGAGCTGCGTTCTCGTCCTTGCTCCTCTCACGTCCTTGCTGAAAGAGGTACAGGATTCACATGAGCTGAATGATGTTCACGTCGAAGGAACTGGTTCAAAATGGTTAACGTTTCTCTCGCTTCTGAGGGGGACCTATGCGGAAAACTCATTAGAATTATAGGAAGGGACAGAAGAACGGCGGGAATAGCTGTTATTTTGAGCCGTTAAAAATTAAATAATGAATTCCACGTAGATTATCATTACGTTGAAAAATCGTTTTATACAAAGTCACGGCTAAATAAAAAATTCGAAAGTGACAACATTGCAATAATCCGATGTGAAGCATAATATTTAACATTTAAATGTTTTATAATATTAATTTCGAAAAATGTGGTAATTCCACCTGGATTAAAATAAAACTTTAATTAGATGTGTGACAAGGGTAAAGGAAATTAGATTTATTTGTTTAACTTGACAGTGAAGTGACAGCACTCAAATTACTATTATATGTAGCACTCAGCACAGCAGAAAGCACTCAAATTACTTATATATATTATCAAATTACTAGTATATGAAAATACACTAACCACCACATATTAAAATAGTATGGCTATAACTTTAGTTGATAGGTACCTTTCGTTAATGTAAACACATTCTGTATATAACCTTACATATTAACCTGTTGGTACAGTAGGTAAAACGTCAATCTGCTGACCGGAGGACAGTAATTCAATTCCTAGGGGCGTCCTTGGACTACCCCAGCTTCCTCCAAGTCGTGTGATTTTTCGGTTACTGTATCTTCATGGGAAACAACCGACGGCACAGCGTTCCTACCCCGATACATGAAATTCACACGCCGTCGGGCTTAGTAGTGGATGAGCTCTAACATCAAATATCTGACCAAACACCTGGTAGTTAACTGTTGTTATAACCGTATGTATACGTAAAATCATATGATGTAAATGGTGTTGCTATCAGTAAATGCTTAGTGTCATTAATAACTTGAAAACATTCCAAATCAATGCATGGGCGAGTGAAAGTCAATACGATTACACCACGTATAAAGCGTGGAGAAAGAGAAGAATGATGGGTCGGACAGAGGGTCCTAAAGGGTCGCCCGGTTGGTCCCCGCTCGGAGAGTCAAATTTTTGCCTGATCGCTGGAGAATGAATCGGGTGATGGCGGTCGAACCATTGACGTATATTTGTGAAATGTTAGTAGCTTGGAAAGAAATGGACACTTAGGTGACGTTTTGAGAGCGGTGATCGGACGAAAGGGAAATTTTCCTTCGTGTACGAAATAAAATTCGTGGAAACCGCATTTTTTCATTCGGCTAGCCATTTTATGTTTTGTTCGTTAGAACACTATTTATTCATGGAAAGCGAGCGATTTTGGTTAACACTGAGGAGTGAAAGTGATAAAACTCATTTTAAATAATCCTGTCGACAATTTGTAGGAAAAAAATTTAATAATATCTGAGTAGTGCTGTAGTAACTTAATATTCCCCAACGGACAATGGTGGTAAGAACTTAAATTCGATTAGCAAAAGGTATCGGAAATAGTTTTGAAGGCAGGCCAAAATCCCAGTAATACATCCTTCTAAATACGTAATATGTACAATTAGACGACGTTCATTAATTTTACGCGAAAAATCTTGGTGGCTTCTACTTAACAATTGCTTCCTAATCGAAATGAGAGTCAACTTGAATTGTATGTGTGCGTTTGTGTGTGATTATATATAAACCATAAACATAGTGATCAACACGAAGGTCGGTTTAGTAGGTGATGGTAGAGCTCACCCATGTACCATGCCCGACGGCGTGTGAATATTCACACATCAGGGTAGGGGGGCCAGTTCCTTTCCCTGTGCCGGTTATGGTTTCCCAGGAAGATCAGAGTCCGCATCCACTCCTGGGAAACTGTGCGAATTTATCACACAGTTCCTAAACCTGTGCCTAGCCATAATATAATCTAACTGATACCTTTCTGAGTCACCTGGCATTTAATGTATCATTTGCATTCTATGTATACCTACGCCTTTTGTGGTGTCTAAACCATGTGTTGGTGATGACTAACCCCTGTCTCCTGCAGAATTCAATCGCCTTCTCCCCGCGTTCATTCCTCGTGCCTAATCCATAATCCCCCACCTCACCACCATTTCTTCCTTAGCCTACAGTCCCATTCCAATCCCCCATCACTATCAATTTTTCCTTGCAAGAACACACGCGATTATACCCTCTAACTCATCGTACATCCTATCGACTTTTTCCTTCCTGTGGTTTCTCGGTGGCATGTATACCTGAACAATGACCAAGTTCGTCGGCTCGGGTCGTCAATTATATTTACGACCGCCAGCACAGCTCTAGGGGTCATCGGAACACGCAAGTCCTTCCACCACGACAAGGTTGTAGTCCATGGGATGGTAAAGCACTACAAAAATTCATTTATCCATCTAAAACCATGAAAATTGCACTTAAAGCGTAGTAATTATTTAACGATCCTATGTAATTACATAGCTAATACATGAAAAATTATATAAAAAATTATCTTTGTGATATTCGTAAGTCTTACAAGGAAACAATCTACAAACTAAATTACACGTGGAATTCAATGCGATGCTAGAAGTAAACAGGACCGAGTATATAAGAGAGACGAACTAACCAATAATTTAATTCCGTATATCAAGCCTTAAAGTTTATAAAATATTCTTAATAAGTACTTATTTCTTCTGTACATAACTTAATCGTTTTAATTATTTGAAAAGCATGACCCATTTAAACTCACTTCGAAAAAAATAATGAAATATTCACCAATACAACAGGTTCAGTGTTCTCTTGGCTGTACGCAATATAATGGCTACATTAACGTACACGTACGAAAATAGATACGAATGGTACTATTTCCTTCAGCCTCCGTCGAATTTCATTGCTATAACTCGTGTCCCCCGTCAACATGTGACGACCAAAAAGCTATCACCAATAAAGACATGAGGTATGATGCCAGGAAAAGCATTAAAAATCCCAGAAGCCCTTACGAAATAGCCAATAAAACGGCCAGAAGATGGTTAAAAACAGAACGCATCGCATTTTGAACAAAAGAAATCTCGCCCTAAGAAAAACTTCCGATGCTAGCGGGGAGATTGGACATATTCCGCGAGTTTCTCTCAATGCCGAAATAGAGGAATAAAATTTTTCCATCTCCTTCCTCACGACACCGCCGGGAATGAAGACCGATACAACCGATAACGACGGAAGTTCGCCCATCATGTGGGTACGGAGCGTGAAGGCGGGGAAGCGGGGGATAGCGGAAATGGGGGGTTGCATTTTTGACGGACGCCCAACTCCTCGAGTGCGATGACATTAAACTCCAGGGAAAAGGCAGCGTACCCTCAGCCCACCACCAAAGGCTCTTAAAGTGGCTGAAGCTGGAATATCCATGAGTCATCTGACTGCTGATGACTTCACTCTGATTTGCAACTCCAACCTCGGAGAAAAGAGAAGAATTTCACGCCGGAAGTTTTTAAACGATTTTAGTGAATAGATTTCCACAGGGTTTGTTCATTATAGAATTCATTCATGTTTATCGTAGCAAGTGTTTGATTTTTCGGTGCTCTTCAAATGTATGATCTGCTTCCCGAAATTCGCTAGGGGAGGACTAGAGAACTGTAACCGACTACAACTCTGCAAAACGTCTTCGCAACGACTACTCACTCCTCTTACAGTCCCGACATAGTACCAGCAGACTATTTTCTATTTTCAAAAGTGAAATCCTCCCTCAATGGACACCACCATGGGACTCCATCCAAGTTCCATCAAAGAAGCTTGCACGCGTACCCTTAAAATTAATCTATTTTTTTTCAGAAACGTTTCCCGATACTTTTTATGCAAACCTGTATCATACCTGTAAACACTATTCATTTTAAGGTTGCATTGTGTCATATTTTTGACGTTGTATACGTTTTCCCTGAGGATATCTTATAAAAATGCTGATATCGTGACTTGAAGGTCTCATTTAATATAAGTTAATTGGTACAACATGTCCCGAGAAGAGTGTACCAAAATAATTAATAGCAAAGATCGAATGCTTGGTACTACAGCAGGGTCAATGCAAATTTAGGAAGGTAGATTTAGATGGGAAACAGAATTACATCGAAGAAGATTCATTCCGCATTCCATAAACGACATAGAGTGCAATCATACAACAATCGATAACCAATGGAAATCATTGTATATGAATAGATGGAAAAATGGATGGAGGTATTTGCTTAAAATATGTCCTGACTCTCGATATTATTGTGGTAAATATTATATTTCATCAACTCTGCAAATAAGAAATATGCAGCCCTACACAATATTTTACTGACCTAGATAACTCATTATTTCATGGCAGATTTATGCCGGGTAGCGGTAAATAAAACCATGGCGATGGATCAAACTCTGAATGATATGCCCAATATTGGGAGACTACTAATTTTTTTCTCAAAATATCGCCTCTGCTGAGCTGACCTGAATATGGTTAGGAAGGATCAGTATCGGAATTTCTTCCCACGTGATAAACTTCGTGGATGTGCTCGAAACGTTGACAGATAAAATAAATCAGTGCGGAGAAGCCGAAGGTATTCTATAATGACTTTTTAACTGACTTCAAAATATAATATATCACCACGGCATGGATTCGAAACCTGGTCTCTGGCGAAAGAGGACGATTGTAGATGAAAATATTTTGGCATGTGGATATGAAGAAAAATTGAGAAAAAAAGTTAGAATGGTGGAGAAAGGACATGACGTCTCAAATTTGGGAGTTACTCGGACGACCAACTTCATCGCAAAAAATGTGAGTCTTTCATAAATTTTAATTTAGAAAAAATATTACTTTTTAGGACTTGAAAGAAGAGAACGTATTTTTACATGGAAATAATGCAGATAGTAATTAAGAAGATCCGAAGAAGGAATTGATATTGGGCAAACAGGAGGCCCAACAAGTCCCTACAAAACTTAATAGCTATAATGGACAACAAACACTATTATTTCTTTTAACGACTATTCCGCGCACCTCAAACCCTATTTTAATTTCCCATATCTATTGCGCAAACGCAATAGTTGTGGGAGAACATCAAAAGTCTTCCTTTAACGGTTAGCTAACTAAGATGATGAATTTTCAACGTTTCAAAGTGAACCCCCATTTCTCGTAGCTACAAGTCAATTTACATGTCCTATGATGTAGAAAATGTAATATGAAACTTTAAAATTCACATAGCGTGTAATGCAGGCAAGTATCAAGAACTACGCCTTCCATTACCATCAGCAGACTCTATGCACATAAAATAAAAGCACTTATAATTTGACTTGCAGCTTTGAGAAACAGGTCCCTATTATTTTATATAGCGTTGACGTTCTTTGAACTTTTCGTTCATCAAGAGTCCCTTTGAGACTACGCTCAACTGACGTCAAATTTGTTAATGCAATATCTACATCTACATCTACATAAGTACCCTGCGAGCCACCAAAAAGGTGTGTGGCAGGGGGTGTAGCACCATGAGGGAAGTGTAAGGGTTGAGGGGGTTGGGAGTTAGGTGAGGAAAGGTGGGGGGAACCTGTAGGAAAAAAATATATATATATATACATATATATATGTATATATACACACATACATATACATACATACATACATACACACATCTATACACATCCTCGCGAAGTCCCTAACCTGTACGTTAATACTTATTGTAATGAACTAAGTCCTGGGGAATTTCGACTACGAGCATTCTGTTCCCTTATCGTTCTTGGAAAAAATGACATTTTAAACCTGTCAGTCTTGCAGTCTATTTCTCTAGTCTTATATTCGTGATCCCTTCGACCGTAATACGTTGGGGTTCGTATTATATCCTTGATGTCATCGGAAAAGGGCCCATCTTTAAATGTTTTTAATAAGTTTAATCTATATTGGAAACGCCGCTGTGTAAGAGAATCCCAACCTAAACTGTCTAACAAAGTGGATACGCTGCTGAGTTGGTCATAACAATGTTTGACAAATCTAGCCCCCCTCCGCTGAACTCGATCTAATTCCGAAAACAAATTTATGTTGTGAGGATCCCATATACTGGCAGCATACTCTAGGTGGGGCCTGACCAAGGCAAGGAAACATCGTTCTTTCACCTTTTCGTCGCATTTACCTAGCACTCTTTTCACAAATCCCAATTTTTTATTAGCACGACCGCATATTTCTCGTATGTGTTTTCCCCAGGACAGATCGTGAGTAATTGTTACACCCAAGTATTTAAAGGAATCTACCCTCGCGATTTTGGTTTGTTTCACTTTGTAACTATAAGGGAGGGAATTACTCTTTTCCCAAAAATGTATTACTACGCATTTTTTAAAATTCAATTCCAATTGCCATGTATCGCACCAATTTTGAATTGCATCTAGGTCGTTGGCTAACACGACTCTGTCTTCGTGACTTCGGATGTCCCCATAAATTACTGCATCATCGGCGAAAAGACGGAGCTTGCTATTAACTACGGTACTGAGGTCATTTATGTAAATAAGGAAAAGGAGGGGGCCTATGACACTTCCTTGTGGTACCCCCGACGTGACCTTGACAGTATCGGATGATACACCGTCCAGGACGACTGTTTGGACACGATCACTTAAAAATTGTTTAATCCAGTTAATAATACTTTCGTGTATTCCATAGGTTTCCAATTTCGCCAGTAATTTGCAATGAGGGACTTTATCGAAAGCTTTCTTAAAATCTAGGAATATCGCATCAACTGGAATATTACTTTCACCGGAGTTTAATACATCATGTACAAAAAGTGCGAGTTGAGTTTCGCAGGATCTACCCTTACGGAAGCCGTGTTGGTTATTAATTAATAAATCTTGGCTATCGAGGTGCCTCATCATGGAACTAACAATGATGTGTTCAAGAATCTTACAGGAAATGGAAGTCAGCGATATTGGCCTATAATTACTGGGGTCCTCCCTGTCTCCGTTTTTAAATATGGGTGTTACCGAAGCTACCTTCCAGCCGTTTGGCACGCTTTCTTCTGCTAATGATTTCTTAAATATTATATCTAGATATGGGGCAATTTCAGCCGACAGTTCTTTATACACACGTGCCGGTATCTCATCAGGTCCCGGAGATTTGTTGGGGTCTATGTTTTTAAGGAGTAATTCTATTCCGCGGGTGGAAATATTGATTGCTTCCATTGAATGCTGAAATATTTTCGGAAGGTTCTCGGGTGTATTTTGTGAGGATATGTTGAAAACACTCTGGAAAAATGAGTTTAATATGTTGGCTTTATCTGAACTACTCGTTACTTTATTCCCCTTTTCGATATTCAATGAGTTTACGGTGGACTTGTTTCCCTGCACTTCCCTGACGTAGGACCAAAACATCTTTGGGTTATCGTTCAAATGTTCGCCTAATTTTTTCCTTTTGAATTCCGCTAGCGCCTTCCGGAAAGCCTTCTTGGCAGTGGACCTAGATGCTTTGTAGTTCTGTATGGTTTCGTTGATTTTATCAGGGGAGGAATCTTTAACTGCATTTTTCATTCTGGCATGGCACACCCTTTGCCGCCTAAGAGATTTCCGTACTTCAGAGTTGTACCATCGGGGTTCCTTATTCTCTTTTATATATTTACTAGGTATGAACCTCTGTATTGCTGAACGTGTTATCCTAAGAAAATTATTCCAAGTATCCTCGACACTACTAGTTTTGCTTAATTCGTCAAATATAAAAAAAGAACTTTTTAATTCACATTTTAAGCCATCATAGTCCGCTTTATTGAACAAATACACCTTTCTCTTAGGTTTGTTGACTTTATCTACACTTAGAGAAAATTTAGCGTTTACAGCCCTGTGATCACTGATTCCGTCAACAACTTCTATATTTAAGACCTTTTCGGGTATATTTGTGGCTAACAGATCAAGAATGTTCTTTCCCCTTGTTGGTGAAGTGACTAATTGATGTAGGGAATTCGAGGTGAACGCGAATAAGAGGGACTCGCATAGATCCTTGTCTTTACCTCCATTTATAAAATTGTACGAATCCCAATCTATTGTGGGAATATTAAAATCACCTCCGATAATTAGGCTATGCTCACTGTTGTGGGATGTAAAGCGTTGTATCTGTTTTTCTAGGTCTGGTATTGAGTTAATGCTAACGTGGGGTGGTCTATAATACGCACAGATATATATTCTTTTCGATCTGGGTGTTTTCACTGAGCACCATACACTTTCTATACAGCTATCAGGAAATAACTCGGCTCTACTGACGTTAGAGTTCTTAACCGCAATAAACACTCCTCCTCCGGCTCTATTTTTTCTGTCGTTTCTATAAACTATGAAGGACTTGGGAAATATTTCGCAATCTGCGATGTCATCTGTTAACCAACTTTCAGTTCCTATAATGATATCCGACTCTGTGCTATGAATGAGATGGTGAAATTCCGGTATTTTATTTTTTAAACTTCGGCAGTTAACTACTGCTACGGAAATTATATCCTCTTCTAAAACCTTCTCTGCGGTCTGCTTTCTGGGGATGCTATTTAATCTCTTTGTTGTCTTAGTATGCGATCGGCCTATATTCTGATTGGTAATTTTATCTTTTGTCTCATTAGCAGTGCAAGTACTTGGAAAGAATATACATTCTTTCAAAGCGAATCACTATGTGATTCAACGATTGGCTATGTACGCCGATTAAAAATAAAACACGAGGTTTATCACATGAGATCAATGGAGCGTAATTGAACTCAATAAAAGAAATGCTGGGCGGTTAGGGAATAATAAACCACGAAAGAAAGCGGTGCCACAGCATTACGTGACCTAACACCAATAAAATAGGACGACATGCAATAAAATTACAAACGAAACGTCAATACCAAACACTAATTTGCGAAGGAGCAATCACCCAGCATTAAAGTATCCATTATCATTTTTCTACTACGTATACGAAACAAATCTGCACCCTGAGAAAATGCTTCTGATTGGAGACCATGGGAATCGGATTTGGAATCTGAAATTTACATAAAAGATTAATCATAACTAACGCGTGTTAAGTTATTCAAGACGTGTTTTGAAGTGAAATTCGGTTATTGTGAAACACAGTCGATTATACACGCAAATCTTGGTCTCCCAGGTCCCTCTTGTGACGACGTTAGGAAGTTATTACTAACCCCAATTAATACCATAGGAGAGCTCATGAACAAAAAGTTAGAAAGATCAATTACAGACCTGCGGATTTGAAATGCCATGTTCTTCCAAAAGATAACAGAATCACTACGAACACGTCAGGAAAAAAATTATTCTACGTAGCATAGTAAATTGATAGCATTTAATCTAACCTCTACTTATTGTTTTAACTACCTGCTAGTCTAGAATGCGTAGCAAAGTATTTGACGTTTTTGTTGGCAGCACATACTTCTGGTGTTGAATGCCGGGCGTGGAATGGATCACTGCCACACCACATCCTAGCGGTGGGTTGTAGGGTATCATATATATGTAGATAGATATACGTGAAATTGATCCTTTCAGCTGATATTCATGAAAAACAGGGTTAAAGAAGGCACAAGTTTTACTAAACCTGAAGTCCCAACACACACAATTGATATATTCCGATTCCCAAAAGTCAAATGCTGGTGTTCCATGCATCGCTCCTTACCATAGAAAACTGAGAGAAAATCACTTCAAAATACGGATGATCACACACTGTTCTTCGAAAACACTATGCTATTTCAATTGTTGAAAATACTTCTCACCATAGGACAGTTATACGAAGGGGGATTGGGATGGTGCGGAGGCTACCGTACCCGTCCCACCGCCAAGGCCCAGGTTCAAATCCTGGATACAACAAATATTTTATGGTGCTCTGTGAAGAGCTTTGAGTGAGTACGAAGTCTATTGGATGGGACGTTAAACTGTGGACCCCTTGGCGCCTTTCGAAAAGAGTAGGCTAACGCCGACGCCGGGTTTCTCTCCACCCTTCCTTTCCCACCCATCCCTAGTGGCACAAATGACCTTAACTGTCGGTTGCCTCCCCAAAAACTAGTGCAGCCATCTATGTGCATTTTCTTCGTAACGGCACGAGTATTTTGAGCTCAAACACATTAATTAACCCATTCAAGAGAAAAAATTGGGAGGACCATAGAACTACATCGTCTCTTGTAAAATGGCACGGTGGTCTTGAATCTTGCCAGGTTGATTAAGGCAAAAACTGAATTGGAAAATAAAAAGTACCGTGGAGGTTCATATACATAGTCGTCTAAGAATATGGGGTGTCACGCGTCAAAATTTCCCATTTGATACCTCAGCTCTGCGAGACTATGAAGAGCGTCACTCCTGCGTCAAAAAATCTAGGAATACCTTGATATGGGAGATCCTTTAGTCGCCCTGAGCTGGGAGAGGTTCATAAATATGGACCTAAGTTTCTTTCATTTAGGAGGTAGAAGTAAGCCAACCGTTCATCTCACTTGATTCACGGGAAAGACCTGGCTGGAGGTCTAAAAAAATCTTACCAGTCTAATTGCGGCACAGAAGTTACAATCACAATCATGGGTAACAATTTCAGGCGAGTCGAAAGGGAAACATTTAGAAGAAATTGACAAATCAACGACTGCTTTCCCTTTTCACGGGGAGTAATACGACAAGAGGAACCAACACGTGAATTTTGGTGGACCACAAATCGCCAATGTGGTTTCAGACAAGGGAAGATGGAGCAATTTGCATTGCCACAGCGATGGCGGTGGAGAGGCATTTGGTTGGAATAGCATCCGGTCTCCGCAATAATTACTACCTATGAGACGCCGGAAGACTTTCAGGGAGGAAATCATGAGTTCACTTGAACCAAGGGATCTTTAGCCACACCCCCCCTTACTCATGAATACGACCGAAGCGAGTCCTTTCACGTACTCCACTAGCCATTCGCCCGGGGACCACATTAGCGCCTCCGAAGACAGTCTAAATATTTGACTTTTACCGACTTATCACTGAAAACTTGAGAGAGGTGATGGAGAAAAGAACTTCCACAAAGAATTCATTTCCAGTGAATTAATGGAGCCATTAGAGACATCCATAATTCACGATGTGCAGTCGGCAGAAAAACTTATATCTCCTCGTTCTCTTCTATCTTAAGTCTATGTCTCGGAGCCATATAGCACTCAAAAAAGTTTTTCTTTGATCCGACGATATTTGTTTCTCTACCTAATGCTAAGCCGACTTTTCTCGAGCACGCCTTACAGTTTTATCCACCATCACAACTGAAACGGGAAGCTATGCCGGGGAGTGCAATAGACGCGAATATAATAAAACGCTCGCAAAATCTATCATTAGGAATTGAATTCAAGCAAGCTTAGCGAGCATTATCTTCTTAAAACAAAAAATTGGTGAAAAACTTGGTCCGAAAAATTACGATGAAAATATATTCTTTCAGGTTTAGCGATAATGAAACCAATTTGAAATCTTTCCTCAAGGTTAAGCATTTGCGGTTTCGTCATTGAGTTTTAGCGGAAAATTTTAAAGTAAATCACCGGAAATAAAATAAAAGGCGACGGAATAAGTTAAAAATAGAATGGATGGAAATATCAGAGGGAAACCAAAGATGTGAGCGCATAAATGGATTTGAAACGTTTGAGAGTGTGTCAAATGGAAAACGCTGTGCTAATAAAAATAGCTTAAAATCGCTTCTCTCGAGAATATTAGCCGGAATCGGATAAAATAATCTTTATTTTCGGGAACAACGCCGCCATAAAGGTATTGATTCAACTCAAAACCTTCTAGGAAAATATCTTCCCCGATAATTAATCCTTTTCCTGCAAAAAAAATTCTTTCCTCTCTACTCACCGGGCATACTTCATTCTCTCTTTTTTATCAGGTTTAAATGAAATACTTGCCCTATTTTCCTAGTTACAACAGGATGGATATTATTCCTTCAAAGCTTTCATAAATAATGATCAACGCCATTCTTGAAAATTCGATTTTTACCTTCATCAATATTTAAGCACAGTGCCGCTCAAATTTGGTAAAATAGGGCGGTAGGTGAACAATCCAAAAATAAATTATGCATATCCTCACTTCTAAATATCAGAAAAAAACTTAAACAATTGGTACCATTCACATAAAGTTAATTCGTTCAGTGAAACGCAATAGAAAGCTAGGATATTAAACACTGGAATATGCCACAGAAATCCGACTCTTAAATTCGAATTACGGAAATACTGGTGGTGTTCCCCTGAAACACCATTTACTAATTAACCTGAAATATAATTAAATAAAAACCTTAAAAATGGTGTATCATAACCACGTTTCCAAGGACGAACTAGAAACAAGGGGTGGGATTACTCTTATCATATCAAATACGTCTTTAAGATAGGGAATATTGGTACAAGGCGGTTTAGCACATAATGTTAAGGACAAGCGATTCCAGTAGTTTGCCGTTAAACTACGTCAAGGACAATCATAATTTAATTACCAAGTTGGTCATTTATATCTGCATCGGAAGTATACCACGAAATTCATAATATGCTCATTTTTCCAGTAAGTTTGGAGAGTTCACGTGTGATGACCTCAGATCATCTGGAGCGGAATTCTGAGTGTGTTGATCTGGCTGGATGTAATTTAGCAGGAGATACTTGATTAAGGAGGCTTATCGAGGGACTGAAGGGAAAGTCAAACGCGCCAGGAGATGATTATAATGTCAGAGGCGAAAGCGGTTTCCAACAGCTAAAATCACTATAAAATATTACGTACAACCACGATTAGAATGAAATATACTTGAATGAAAACCGAAATCTCCAATCCATACGAGCGAGCACGTACTGTCGCGACCCAAAGACCGACGGAAAGTAATGGAAAAGACTTGTGACTGTGGGGCTAAAAATGTAAAAAAATCTTAGCCACCGCTCTACTTAAGTTATGCAGTGACCATACTTTAGGCACGTGTTGTGTCACATATCTTTAAATAGTTTATGATTCAAAACCAAAAAAATGTTCAGCAGTCGTAATGCACTTAATCATCATTAGTAGATGAACATGAAGATTTGTTGGCAGATGTCCTCTTCCTTTACTTTCTAATGCTCATTTCTTTACTCCCTGTTAGTTATTTGTTAAAAGTCCCTCTTCTTTGCCTACGGATTTGTCCCTTGGCCTTCTTCTGAAACCGTTGCTCATATTGTTACCTTGTCTTTTTCTTCACGAATGAGTGGAAGTAATTTTGTTCCTACTCAGGTGATCATTAATATGCCTTTATTTGTTACATCTCCGTCTGAGTCTTATATTCATTTTGGTGATTCCTATTTTTTGCTCAATTCTATTTGTACTAAAAAGCCCTTTTTTGTCATCAACAGAATTACGAACAAAATATTGGTTGACTGCAAAGCTCCCGCCTTCCCTTCAAAAATTTACTCCCTTGTACACTCTTATAGCTACTCCGTCTTACTCTTGTCTTTGCTTTGCCTAAGAATTTGTTTCTCGGCCTTCCTCACGGGGCCTTCTGTTGTAAATGGGACTTTCTCTATTATGTGACTACAAGCATGAAATACCATGGGATGGATGAGGCTCGACAGATATCAAGCAGAGAATGGCCGAAGCTAAGGTGTACACCACGAAGAAATATTTACCATGCTCTAGGAAGATATCACCATGAACGGGGAAGAAAAGCCTGGTAGTATTTCCAGGGGAGTGTCGCACTCAATGGAGTACAGACGTGAACCATACGAAAAGCAGAACAGAGACGAATTAAAACCTCCTAAACTTTGTACATAAGTTCGCCTCTGAAGATCAAATGTACAGATAAAATGAGCAATGGAGAAGTACAAAAATATTAATTTGAAGATTAAGGAGAATTTAGCTACGAAGACTAAAGGAGAAAATGTGGATATTGACATAAAAAATCTGCAAACATATGTTAGGAGATCAAATACCTGGGTTCAGTCTTTAGCAACTAACTGAGTTGTGAAGAGGATATTAACCATCGACAAAATCAATACCGTAGGACCATAAAAAAATTAAACGAAATATAAACATCGAGGGAAGGAAAAACATCGAGGAAGAAAACACTATACCCCTACATCATATAGGTAATTGACCTCTAAAGTTGGGAAACAAGGGAAATAAGTAAAAGAGAATAAAGACGACTGCAAAGCCTAGAGATGGATGCAATGAGAAAAAGTTTCAGCGTTTCCAGATTGCAGCAAATTCCGAATGAAGTAATCACGGAAAAATTGAAGATGCAAGAGTATATACTAGATAGGATGGAAGAAAAAGGATTGTCTTGGCACGGACATTTAAAAAGAATGAATGAAGAACGATGGCCCTAGAGAATATTGAATTGGCAACCCCAAAGTAGTAGGAGCGGCGACCGATCATGAAGAACCTCCGGGACAAGGAGGCAAGGGGAATGCCCCGTTGACAATTTAATCTCGTAACATTGTACTGAAGAAGTATACAGAGATATAGAGAAAAACCAGAAAGTATAAAGCACGATGAGATTGAAAAGAAAATATGAATTGAGCACTTTAAGATGTATTGGACTTCTTATAGAAGGGGAAATAAGAGGAAAGGCCAAGAAAGATGGGGACCAAGAACAATTTAGAGGAAGGAGTGGAGGGCTGCAGTCAAGCTCATCTTCAGAGTGAACACAGATCATGATGATTACGAATGCTCCATGATTAGCAGGACCTACTGTCGTTAGTTCTAGATGCAGGTCGCTCGTGGAAACTATGAGTTTGACCATAAGCCCGGTCCACACCGTCCGCGTGTAGGGATGACGAATAGGGATGAGACTGTCAGGGTTTCAGTCTTTTGGGAAACCTCTACGCGACACATGATAGATGAAGAGATTTCCAATGGGGTCCCGTCGGCTCCTGGGAGACTAATTACACGCGAAACAGTGGGAACGGGTGCCTGCGGCGGAGAGCAGCTCTGCTCGGTATTAATAATCATCGGGAATACACGTCGACCGAGCAAAATGCGAAATGGTAGGCTAAACCATTCATTATTTCTTATATGTTGCGCAGTGGTACAAGTTGGCAATATTTTGAAGATAATCATCTCCTGTACGCATTCAATAAATTATTCAGCTTAAAAAAAGAGCATGATAAGATGTTAGCGATCATTAAGCCTAAAAGTGAATTAAAACCCCAAAAAAGTCAAGTAAGCTGAACCCTCCAATATTGAGTACTGACTGCTCTTGAAGCAACGAGACACCTAATTGTTAATATGAAGTAGCATCCCGTCTGCATAGGCAAACAAATTAGACCAATGGGTACTTCACGCAATGTGGCACACCTAACATAACAATTTATAGTATGCTATTCAACTAAAATGTCGTTTTAAGGTGAGTTTGTGCCGCTGCGATCACCAATTTTTATAATTAAGCGAAGATAGAGGATGTAATTACTGTTAGATAGAACTCACTACGTTTACATTTAACAATGTATTCGAACGAAAATTCAAAAAATAGTTATACATTCAAATATTACTTCGCTAAGACCAATGTTAGCGAAAATGGTCTACCAGGAAATTAAGCTGACTAAGGCTTCAGAAATATTAATCTAAATGATGAAGCGAGGTAACTAAGTGTTTTTTCTTCCAACTTTCAGAACTCCCTAATTAATTCAACCTTTAGCGTGTTGACGCTAAATGGGGACAAGAAAGCGTTACTAGTTGCTCCAGATTGTGGAATGAAAGCGATAATTCAATTTCCCATGAAGAACGTCCGAATACTTTTTTCCGCCTTTTGCTACCCTTCTGACATCAGAGACGTATTCCCACTTCTTCTCTAAGCATACCTCCGAAAGTGCCAAGGACTGATTGCTTAATAGAAATGGATTCTTCACACAGGGATGCTCTTTAACAAATGTGCAACGGAAATCCCCCGTCTCCTTATTTTTAAACTTAATTTGCGAAAAAAATGCATGGAAATGGTCACTATTGCACTTAGCGTGCGACCTTTACCCTACTCATTAGACACGAAAGAGATCAAATGGCATGAATTTACCATGAATACTCTTGATCGCCTATGAATTTTACAACTATATTATGAGAAACAAATACGGGATGAATTTAATAACGATTTACTTCTTTGTATAAAATGTGAATATATTCCATGCCAAATTATTCTGCTGCTCCGGTAGATATAGGATTCCACTCGTTCTATTTTCCCTGCTCGATTGTGGCATCTGCCTTCAGCGTCTATTTTTGTCCTACACAAGGGTTTTAATATTCTTCTTACTAACACTCGCGTACGTTACGTTCCTAACTCATCTATTAAAATTTTGGTTAATATTTTCCGATTTCTTAGACTCTATGATGGATACCATTAGACTAGCGGGGTGACATGCTGGTTTACATATTAGCGTGCAGATCCTTTCCGGATATCTAACCTTCAGGTTCAACTCTCTGGAAGAAAATTTCGCAGCCATTTCGATAACGTAATATACGCACCTGGTCTCGATTTTTACCTTGTCACGAAGGTGCAATGTGGGTTTCGTACAAATAATTTGGAGAGCAGCATGCTCCGGAGCGATTTCGAGGAAACAAGATATAGGGATTGGTTATTTGGATGCACGAAAAGAAATTCGCCCGGGAAGACTCTGCGATTGCGTCTCTCAGCAGCCGGAACTCGAGGCAGTTGACACAGGAATGATATCAGAATATTCGACGTGGTTGGCCCCGCGGCTTGGATATCAGGGTAAATTTCTGTATACACAAAACATTTCGTTAATCCTTGAATTTTACTCAGATACTACAACGACATATAGTTAGATTCCCCCCCCCCCCACATACTACCTAATAAGGTCTCATATCTCTAATGTACTCATAAAAAAAGGATAAAAATATTCTATTGGCAATCGAATGCCAAAAATATTGAGTGTAACGTTTGCAAAAACTTTGCATTCTTGAAAGTTTGATCTTTTCCAATGAAATATACACGCGCTCACGGCAAATTCACAATCCAGTGCGGTGCAACATTATGAAACCAGAACTTCATTTAGGCTCAAATGATTTGTCAATTGAACTAGAATGTAAAGAGTACTGGATGAACGATGAACCGAGGAATAGAGAACTTTGGTCCCAAACAACAATTTTTCTTGTAAATGTCATATACTCGATTTGTAACAACCTCGTCACTGCAAAACAAGAGGACTATGTATATTGCTATCTGCTGCACATTTAGAAGGCTACCGTAATTTTTTTTGGAAATTATCATGGCTTTTGTTAGATTGGAGCCAAATTCATAAATGCTTCCGTCTAGATGTTCGTTGGTTCAATTGCAAGAACTTACCTCGTTCACGGTTCAAAGCTCACTGCCGCACATGCCCCCTGAATGAAGTACGTAGGATACGGTAAGGAATCTGCCCTTAGACATTCGAATATCCTTGACCTGAACGGACCCGACCCACTGACATTTAACTATTATTTTCTATGCCCTCGTGATATTTCTTCCGACTTTAGTAATTACGACACTCGCGCAGAATGTTGTGACTTATCATGCTGAGTTAATGTTAATTTTTGTTTTCGTAATTTGCGACGTAAATTCATCTCCAAATATTTCAACTCGATTTTAACAATTCGGGAAATTTAGCACCAATCTCATTATATGAAAATGAAAGTCTGAACAAATTCTTTCCCTCGGTTATATTTCTTATGAGTCTCTCAATTCCGTAAGCCTTAGAACAAGTATCAACTGACTACTCAATTGTAATAATTTCATTGAATAATACTATAAAATAGAGAATCATATCCAATTAAATTGAAATTCACCTCAACATTTCAATACTTATGATTTCAGGGCGAAGGTAAGAAAAACAATTTAATCCTGAAAAAAAGACAATTAAGACAACTTTAGGCAACCCGTTTATTGATATATTTGCGCCTGCAGACAAGCCATTTCGTGATAAAGCAGGAGATGATTGACTATTATTTACCGGAAATCATGTAATTCAGCATAATTGTCCGAAGAAATAAGGTACAGAATTTTTCCAACCAATCTATGTGCACTTAAAAAACTTGTAAATTTGTTGATGCACCATGAACAAATTTCCACCTCCAAATTTGAAATTCTAGCTGAAACTCTTCTCGGAAACATATCATATAAATAAATCTGGAAATTCATTTGTTGCATTTTAATTCATCCATTTAGATTTTTAAATGAATAAGTAAGCGCATAAAACGTCTATTTTAAAGAATGACTTCGATCTATTACCGTATTATTAGTTATTCGTCAGGAATTTTCCACGAACGGCTGAGCAGGATATTAGAGTTACTGGGGTAGACGAGAGGTTAATCAAATCCCCGTCAATTGGGTGGGATGGAGGGGTTGGAAGGAGAGTCGGGGGGAGTAGGGTGGGAGAGGGCCGAGAGCAGCGAATGCAGTCCGCATGAAGCGAAACTGCCCGCGTCCTGCGATCGCTTCCACAGATTATGACGCGTTGTCCAAATGAGATGGGGAAGATAACGCGGGCCGAAGAGTCTTGCCAGTCCGTCGGAATCACGACGGTGGACTTCTGGAACGCATTTCATGCACATCCAAATGATACTTTGCATTGGTAAGGCCTCACTTGGAATACGCGACACGTATTCAGGACCAGTCGGAAGAGTTGAAGAAGAAGACGGAAAAGGTGCAATGAAGGACGGCCGGTTTTGAGAAAGTACGATATAGTGCGATAAGAAAGAGAGAGCTACGCGGCTAATAAAGGAACTTGTACGGAAGTCGCTCCATGAATGAAAAGTGAAGCCGAGATTAAGGCTATTTGAATGATACAGGAGCCTCATTTAACTCATTTAAATCATTACGACCCCTCATTATAATGTCAGGTTAAATCATTCTGATTAGAAAAAAGGAAATATAGCGTCTGTTCCAAAAATAAGTAGAATGATTTTTTGCCACCAATGCAGCTGACTGGAGTGGGGTGATTTGTGGTGGGAAAGGTAATTGGAGATCTTGGGAAAGCAACGCGACCCACGTCAGTTAATTGTGGGTATTTACAGCGTGTGTGGATCGCGGTGTCGATACATAAGGGTGCTCTTATAAAGAATGTAAGTAATTTATACTTTGATATACAGTAAATTTTGTCTCCAGATTTAATCTACTTATTTTTGGGACAGACCTTGTAGACTGCAGCACCAATCGTTGTAGGGATCCTTTCTTCCCTCGTAGGACACGAAATCACAACAAAAACAATTAAAAACTGCGGCCGATGTCCCTAACTGCGAATGATTAACCTCGAACAATTATACATCAAATAACTGAAGGCTTGTGACCAAACACCCTCTGCTATACGTCTTCGGGGTGGTTAGCAAGGGTGCGATGCAGAAATAGATATCCTGCAAGTCACTGGAATGATATTTGGTAGCAGGAGCATTCAGGCATGCACAGCACGCAAAGAGTTGCAATCACGTAAATTAGATGAAAAATCGGTAGTTAAAAAGCCAATTTATGCCTTACTACAACATGAAAATAGCATATGTGTGTCAAATACCTTCATTATTAATAAGTAATCAAGAAAACTGAGAAAATAAAACTGCTTTTATTAAAAAATATTTCTGGAATAATAATCGATGTTTAAACCAGCATCAAAGGTGAACGGATAGAAAAGAGGAAAAAACCCCGACACCCTCGGAAACGGTTAATTCGTGCAAACAGTTCAAGTCGTTCCCATATCTAATATTAAGGTCAAAAAAATTCGCATCTTTTCTAGAAATTGCGTACCCTTCATTCAAAACAATTGCTACAAATGACTGCAATTATTCCAATAATGGATGAAATAGCTGTAATTCTACTTCATTTCGGCACAAAAGCTGGCAAGAGACTGCCAATACGAATAATACAATGACAACATGTACCGTATTTCGATACGAGGGAAATTTTCTTTATCTGAACTCATGAAGTGCTCATTGAAACAACCTAGGCACATGGATATCATATAGATATCATCAAAATTAGTTCAATGTAACTGATTAATACTCACGAATACTCTAACCCTTTGAAGATGAGAAACTTCGAGGTGGCAGAGTATATTTTAGCTTTTCATTACATGATATTAAAATGTCTCCTATATCTAATATTTCAACGATTACCAAGTGATTATAGTTTCCTAAGTGACAACAGTATAAATCTATCTGTGTTTATAAGAGCCTAAAATATATTCTTCCCTGAACTGCGAAGAAATAAATCACAGAATTTTTCTCCTAAAAATTAAACCTTATTGCATTGAAGTCCTCGAGGCGTCCTCAATTCCCTATGAGCTATGACGAATTCAGCCATCAAAAGGTCGGCAGCTGAAGCCCTGAGCCAGTTTAAAACCCTTGAACACTTCAACAAAACCACACGTCGGGAAAACATCAAATCAGTCACAGATTTTTATTTAACACACAATTTATCAGCTTACCAAAGTGGGTTCAAAAACTACAACATAATCAGGTCTCCGACAATATTTTTCAACCCGAGGGTTAAATCCTAGTGAAATATTTTGGGGTCGTGCGATTCGGTGGAAGGTAAGAGTAAAAAGTTGGTTGGGTTGAAAAGAAATTCGCAGCGTAAATATCAGCACTGTCAATACTTGTAGTTGAAGCGTCGAAAATATGATGATTTGAGAATTTGAGGCGAAGCTGTTCACCGCGAACGTACGTAAAGGAGAATTATGGAGATCTCGACTGTCAAAGCGATCACATGGTTGTTAAATGAAGTCAATGAATAGAATTAGCAGCATGCTCCGTCTAGTGACGAGTCCATCGCGAGTCTTTGACAAGGACCACAGAATATCCTTGCGTACTAAGATAAAAATTTGCGTTTGACGCGAAGTTCGGACCCGGGTTACCAGGCGAGCTCATTGACCACCGTACTGACCGCTTCGCCGTCAAAGCTCGACGCTGGTTCCACTTTGAGCACTTCCTCCATCCAACTTGAACATCCTGACCTACATAAGGATGGCGCGGTGTAAAACGAAAAATTTGGTGATGGAACACGTAGTGCGGAATACATACCACAAACACACATACATACTTGCGCGAGTGGCAAAGTAAGAGAGAAGACAGAGCGAGGGAAAGAGGAAGTGCTATGTTGAGAACCTAGGGATTCAGGGTACAGGATTACGGTGGGCTGCGTTTATGAGGTCGACGAAAAGAAGGGCGGGGGACGAATAATTCAGGCGTCCATTAACTCCGCACGAGAGGGAATTCATGGAGAAGGGGAGGGAAGATGGAGCTTTGGCAAAGCAAAATGACCCACCGGACGATGCCCCGAGGGAGACAGGGGTCTCGGAGGAGAAGGAGCTCTTGGGAAGAGGGATTCGAGAGAGGGGAATCCATAAGATATATCGGACAGTCACACTACCATCCGACCGAACACGTAGTCCCTGGGGTCCCGCAGGGGAGATTGTAGGGTCCCTTATCTTTTTTCCTAATTTCCACCAATGACAGACACTCTAAAGTTATCGGCAAAGTCAGATAATTGGCCGACTACAGAGACGTAACACGTACTCCAGGGTCTCGCAGAGAAGTGTTTCCGGTCTCTTCCTATTTATAATTTAGCTTGATGACATAAGTAAATCGTACGGTTATCAGCAACGTCAACTTATACGCCATTGATAAGGAAATTTACTAGAATATTACCAGCAAATCGGACTATGAAGTTTTTCGGAAAATCTCAAAGTTTGTTATGCAAGGTGCATGCAGGGTGTTATGACTGATATTCCAAGTTGAATCTACAATATAGAAATGAATTTCCAGCAAAGAAATTACATCCTTAGAAAAAAAATACATAATAGAAACACACCCTTAAATCTATAGAGATGCATTGGTTGGTAATCTACCGGTTAAGGAGAGTTTTGGATGGACATAAGCTATATGGAGAGAGAGGCATAACAAAATTAGACCAATTAAAATACTTGGAACACTATTACCGTATATAACACGGTATAAGCAAATAAGAAACATCTACAGTGCTTCATTAAATACATTCGGCTTGATCAAACTAAATCAAATCAAACTGGGGAAATGCTACGAGAAATAGTACATTGAGAAAGTTTTGGAGAGGTGCTGTTTCGCGTTGGTCACACATGGCAAAGAATACGCATTGGATTTTTGGGAACTAGCGCAAATCACCTGATCTCGGAATTAATCAGTATAGAGAGAAGGAGTACCCGTTTTAGAAAGACCCGACTAAGAACGAACAGAAAACGTCACATTGCTCTTTGATAGTCTGGGTTGGGAAAGCATAAGCAAATATTAAGAGTACTTGGACGTCTTATAATGTTCCAAAAAATATTTACTATTCGACTCTAACGTCGACAACAAATCATATTAACCCAAAATCATACTGACATAGTTTGGCCTAGCTTTGTGGAGAGCACTTAAATTGAGTACGATCGCAAGTAGATCCCTTGGCGCCTGTCGTTGAGAGTCGGTTAATGCCGACGCTGTGTTTCTTCATACCATTTCTTCATTATCTGAACAACCTCAAAAAAATTACCCACCTAATTCTATGGCTCGATTAAACTTAGATGACAGTCGCCACAACTAACATCTAATACTAGTAGGGGTGAGGAAAGCGTGCCTTCAGCAGTGTACGATTTTTCATGAGGATAAGTGGCAAGACAGGAGCAATTTCAAATAAAAACAAGTTTACAAGGTTTATTTTCCGAAAATTTCGGACTTCAAACTCAGCTTTAAGGGCACTGCGCAATTACTGGTCAGTTGGTTTAATCTTCTCGGTCAATCACAGAAAATATGCTTCCTTAGGAAGTTCCTTTTTCCCTTACGTTTTGTTCTATCTTACTACCTATAGGAAATGCATTTTACACATAAATACAAATATGATAAATATACGATTATATATACACCCCTCTCCTCACCCACCATCTCCAGTACTTCCTCATTTGTTTTCTTTTCAATCAAAGAAATATAGACGTATACAAGATGTTATCCTTATTCAAAACTTATAAGGATATTGACAGGATTCCATCGGGTAATGGTCGGTTTATGACGAAATATGGCGATAAAAACAAAACATATGTACTTCTTAGTATTGACTTCAATAATATGAATCTTCTCAAACCTAATAATGCACTAAAAAATAAGCTATTATTTAGCTCTTTGTACTTTTCCTTCCTCTACCTTACTTTCCCAGTATTCTCTCCTATGCTATTATCCTAAAGATCACATTGCCTCTCAGCATCTCCTGCATCCACTTGACCCGCCCTCTTCGAATTTCTCAAAATAATTGTATCTCTATTCCTATGCCACGACCAGAACTTCATCGTTTGTTCTCTAGTTACCCTCCAGTTTATTTTCTTCGCGCTTCTTCAAGTCCATATCTTCAAAACCTCTAATTTACGAATAACCTCATGTCCCAACCAACAAGTTTCCAAGCTAATCGAAAATACGCTAAATTTCAAAGCTCTCATAGGTAGTTTCTTCACATCATTAATTAATGTGGCAGTCATCAATTCCTACCTGTTTGTAAACGCTTCTTCAATTAACGAAATATTTCTTTTAACACCCTTACTACTCCGCCACCCTCCCCAAAACACCTCCAGCATTCGTGAACTGTGCCACTTTTTGTCCCTCAACTTTAATGTTTGCTGGAAACTTATGTGAGTACGATTACAGCTGAGAGGAAGAACGGATTGAGCACAAACACAGGTCCGAGAAAGGAAGAAACGTTGTGTTTAATTTCAAAATTTACATAAAATACGGATTCCATGAAAATATACGTCGGGACAGGTCCATTAAAATGGTAAGGTCAATTTTATTTTTACAATTTCCGTATTAATCGCTAAATTTATTCTGAAAAAAAAACTAAGCTTAATTTTTTATTTGGCTTTAGATTGGTGCTGCTTAATAAGAAGCAGTAAATGAAATTTTAAAGACATTCACCAAAGTTCTCGCAACAGAAATATATCCTCCCTTTTTCTGCGATTTGCAAAAAAAATATTGGCTCTTCATCAGGTCGAATGATAACAAATTAATCTGCTATTGATTCCAATTTTGAAACCGAATTTTCGAGCACAACTCCAGGACAGAACTCATTATATTTTCCACTCCAGAAGATGCTATAACGTTTCCATTTTTTAATTCAGAAAATTCTCCCTTGGCGCGTATAAAAAAGTTACACCCTGATTCACCTGTTTTTCCAGACCCATTCTCTTCCAAGGTGATCGCTCATGAAGCCACTCCATTTCTCATTTCGGGCATTTACGCCTCCGCGGCGTCATATTACTGGCCGGATGACATTTCCACTTATTTCCGGTGGTCACTTTTTCAAAGTCATGCTCGGATACTTTTCAAATTAAGAACAAGGAGACGACGCAGAAGGGCGTCGATAAATCTTACACGACCACCGAGCCAACTTCACTCACATGTACGACTCAAGGTGTCTTGGACGGACCCTAACAACTAAACATATCTACTATCATTTTTAAAAGTCTTTAGTATATCCATCAGTACGCCAAGAACTCCGGAAAGGTAAAACTTTTCGTTATATTGAAATTCATTGGATGGCACTTCTTTCACTTGAAACAGCGGTTTGGACAACAGCAGTTTAAAGACGCTGAAGATCTCAAGACCACCGTTGTCAACTAGTTCAATGCCCAGGCGGAAAACGTCTATGCTGAAGAATTAAAGAAGTTGCAGTGTTATAAAAATTTTTAAAGTGAACGGCGATAATTATAAAAGTGAAGTAGGAAACTAAAACCGTCAATAAAAACCTTTTCTTAGGAAAATATTTTTTTGTTCCAAACGCACCTAACTTAGAAAATAACTCTCGTACTTTAGTACTCGTAATATTTTATCTTTCACTTGCTCTATGTTAATTATATTTTTCCTGCCATTTTGATTAATATTATTGCCACTCCTTTCTTGCTCTCTTCCACTCAGATATATTTTGCTCTACGACTATCACTCCAGTAATCCCCGCTATCCTTTCATCTAACATCGCGCAGCCATAAAATGTGTTTCCTCTCTCAATCTCCCGCTTTATATTTTATTTATCTGTCATTAACAACGTCCAAACATTCGAAATCCCCCTTCTTCCTGACTCGGAATTGTTTTATGTCTTCTGTACATATGCTTTGAAAGGATTTCGGGAGATGAAGATCGCAGTTTTCCCTCCCCCGCAACCAGGTTTGACACACGGCCCAGAGGGTCGAGTCCCGTAGTTGCTAGGGCTCATACTCAAATCTATGGCCAGCATTGTTGTCGGATGATGAAGTGAGGTATTTCCCCATTGTCTTCTTCAGTATTGATTTTTAACGTGACGCCATCTCTAATATGGAAACCCCAATGGGGTCAGACGCCTTTGCAGTTGCTTCACTGAGGAACAGACTCTGCGCGGACTACCTTTAGTCTGGACCCTACTCTTCGACCTATCCGAAATGGGTGGCTCTACCAGGAGCAATTACCACTGATCCCGCTAGCACAGCTCTAGGGATCATCATAACACACAAGCCCTTCCACCATGTCAAAGTTGCAGTAAATGGGAGGACGAACTTGTATATTTACAAAAATTGATAAGAAGATCGGAGTGCTTAAAATGCGAGAATGTATATTCACATCATATCTGTTAGCACACTGCGTACGAATGCGCGTTAAATAAATTTCCACCGTTCAAAATTATTACATGAATTAAGGACTCGTGCAGACACAAACCAGACTTTATTAAATTTGGGTTCACCTGAGCCAAACTAATTGACTGAGCATTCCGTTCAGTTTAAAAATTTACATACTCCCCTGAAAACAATTCCCTTCTTCCCCGTACTTATTGCCACTACCTTCCTTCGCCGGCTTCGTGTTATCACGACTGGACTATAAACTGGAGAGACGGCGCCGGGAAAGCCCGGAAGAAAAGGAGACGGGAGGCAGGAAGGGGAGTTGGCGAAGGATTCCGAGAAGCTACGCGTCAACGGGATGACAGATGGTCCGAGGATATCCCCGGCTCTCGAATCCGTGCTCCAGTGGGGGTGGCTTTTGCGGAGGGTGGAAGAGGGGGCAGGGCAGAGATTAGAACGGCATTCGTGGGGGGGGGTAGGGGTGGATGGGGGAGTGGGGGTACGATAATGGTCGCGAATTCAGTGAGCGGGTGCGGAAGCGATGAGTCTAATGGCCCGTTTGTGAATGCCGCGGAGGAAGGGGTGAGGGATGGAAATGGGTAAGGCTGGGGGGGGAGGGGGGCTAATGGCCCGGTGGATTACTTCGTTCATTCCAGGAATAACGCCGGAAAAGGCAGAAGATTTAAAAGTTATGGAAAGAAAGCTCATCCATCATCGGTGTAAGTCGCCGCTGTGGTTGTCGAACACGTTGTGCGATTTTAGGTGGTGAGGCGGAGCTGGGAGAGAGAAGGAATGGCTCGCCGAGGAAAAACAAACATGATTAGGGGCGTCGTGACACGTTACGGGATAAAAATCTAAACTTTCGGCAACAAAATGATGCGGACGGATTTCATTAAATGAACCCAGAGGGTTTTTAGCGGACTTAGTGAATGATGGGAGAAACCGTCGTTAGGGGCATTAATATTTCATGTCACGCCCAAAAGAAGAGGGCAAAGAGGAGTAAATCGGGACAAGTGTGACGAGTGTGACCTATGGAGGGTGGAAACGGTCACCGTGAGTTCTACGTCACGGAAATAACCCGAGTGACGAATATTCTACCATTAATGAAAGTCCTTACATTTCTGAAAATTTTAAATAGGGCGGAATAGTCTGACTTGGTCAAAGGATCTGATAAGAGATTAAAAAACGTGGTCAAATATACGAACAAGGCCGTCAAATAAATATGACTAGATTTGATTTGTGTACCATCGGATTGGGTACCTCAATGAAAAAGATTACGGTTAGTTAACAATCACATAGGAGAATAACCGGAAAAATCTAGACTTCGCCATTTTTAACTTCACCGGCGATAATCAATGATTCATCGCAGACCATTTCTTGATTGGGCTATATTACTTTGCTTTCCACCAAAGGCAATCTGTATTTTCCCGTGATCAGATCTTTAAGCTGGGGGCAAAAATATGGCTATGGAACAAGAAATCAATGAAGATGGGAAACATAATCACTACCTATTAGGAAGAATTAATGAATTTACTAAATATTTACGAAGTGACTGGATATCAGCGAAGAGTGAGCGCAACTGGACTGTCACGCACGTTTTAACCTATTCGATTTGACGTTTGATGCCTTAATTATTATTATTATCACTATTGGTGGTCTCACAGAGAGGGTACGTTCTGCATGAGTACACTAACTAACCACCGCTACATTTCTAGTCCTCACAAAACACGGTGCAACGTGCCACCCTAAACTAAAATTAAACCTCCAACTCCACATATTCCCTACCTTCTTTATCCCGCCCACCATGGTTATTTCTTTCTTTCCACAACTCGCGATTTCCTAAAGCTCTCTATCGTAGTTGTTTTTTCACATCGTTTGTTTTCCTCGCCGACCATTTCACTTTTTCCATGCTTCTCCACACACACACACACACACATCTCAAAAGTCTCCGACCTTTACGTACATGTCTTAATAGCCCTTCCCAAAAAAAGTCATTAAAATTTTTTAGGATAGCTAATGCGTTCTAGGCGTAGAAATTCAATTACAAATCTCGAGAAAAGCCTCTAACATATTTTCCCTAATTAATTGGCTTCATTAAAATTACTATAGGTATTACAGTGAGTTGTACCTACGGCTTCTGATCACTGGGATCAAAGTTCAAACCCGGATTACATCTCGAAAACTCTCATTAAAACACTACGTAACTGTGCGTTTGATGGAGAAATGCATGAGATATCTGAAGGGAAAAAGTACTTGACCGAACATTGCGAATATATAGATTTCACAGACCGTAAAGCTTAGTGGGAGATTGACTCTCTATCTTCTCGTACCAAAAAAACTTTAGGCATGAAGACTCATCACTGTGGAACGAAGTTATAAATTAAACCGAATACTCATTACTTTCGGAAGCACCTAAACTCAAATAAACTCACCCAAGAGCGATGAAAGAACAGAAACTGAATCAATGAAGACATTCACAATCAATGAGCAAACGAAAGTCAAGAGTCTCGAACTTTGAATGTAAAATAAATTAAATTCTAAAATCCTGAACGTCCAACAAAAATGTCTTCCATTCCCTTCTTCATTTTTCATCGAATTTAGAACAATAGCTCTGAGAGTGAATCATTAAAACCTACCCAATTCCGAATGTATTCTTTTTTTTCCTGAATCCTCGGAAAGAGGATTTATTTTTTTTAGATAGCGTGTTTTTTTCCAGGAGCGTTTCAACAAAATTACGGCTACCACGAAGAGGGGGTCTCTTTTTCTTTTTCTACGGTGCTTGTTTAATTTACTTGGCTGGTTTTTACCAACCCTATCTTACCTACTTGTTTCTCGTTTTACTAATGACTTAAGACTGATTGCACGAGCACGCGCTCAGACACCGCAGTAAGGCCTGGGGTGGCTCGGGTCGAGGGCCTGCGCGCGGGAGATAACTGCGAGGGGACGATGGCAAATCCGAGCGGAAAGGTTTTCGGAGTACTAAGCGCGTAACCCGGAATGTAGAGCCAAGAATTGCAAGCAGCAGATAAACCACTCACGCACAGAAATCTCTGCTAGAGAAAGTGCACTTAGTTTGGAGGAACGTGAGATATGAATTTCCCCAAGTAGGGGTGGATATAGGACGAGGGGTAGGGGACGACCCAGCGGCTTAATACCCAACGTATCTGACCATGAAAAATTTTTAAGCTAGTTTTTTTCGTTTACTGTCTCATTTATTCCCTTTGACTGACTACTTAACAAATGCAACAAAATAAGTAGTCAAGGAACGTAGGAAAAGGAAAGGAATCGTTAAGACATCACATAAACATCACATCACCTCAGTTAAAAAAATATATTTTTTTTACAGATGAAAATTTTTCTAGGGGCATTAAAGGAAAAGTCCCTCTCCTACTTTTACGACAAACTCTTAACAACCAATTCTTCAAGGGTCGTGCGCAACGACTCTCTGAGACCCCATCCTCGTCTGGCTCCAACGAATCATGCGTTACTCATTGAGAGAGGCGAAAGGCGACTTGAAATTACAGATTTAAATGCGATATTCAAAAGTAGTCAAATTATTTTAAGTGAAATGACAAAAATTATGGATTGAAAGATGGCTTTACAAAGACAGATAAAATCAGCTACAATTAGTTCAATTTTAGAGCAAGAAATATTTTGTATTATCAATATTTTTAGTTGAAAGCTCGACCTCACGACCTTCGCGCCATGAAACCATTTCCGTGGAGTATTGCCGTGTAGTCTTTAGAATAGTAAAATTCTTGAACGTTTGCACATGGACTCAATAACTTGCTTGGTAGTCAAAGTAGTTTTTCCAATCAATTCCATTGAAATTTACTTGAAAATTGAATATATTTTACAATTTGCTGAATTTCATCTGCTTAACTGAGATGATGTCGAGTTTTTTTTTGCCCGTTGGTTTATCGTAGCAGTATAAACGTTCAATCTGGCCTGTCGATAGACAATGGTATAAATACATTAATAGGCAACCAGAATAAACACACGGGAATAATGATGCATTAAAGAGATAAAAAGGACGAAAAATCGGAAATAATAACGGTACTCAGTAAAAAAATGTTATTCTGGGATTAAACACCCATATTTTAGCCTATTTCTGCATGACATACGCACCGATAAACCAGACGAGAATATGTACATAAAAGGGGTAATGAGAATGCCGCAGGAAGGAAGTATGGATGTGCCAACGTCATAATCATTAGAACTACACAATATCTTGTAGATCACCACAAGGGAATGTCGCGGAGGATGTTAGCGCACCGCTTATATACCCGTTAATTTAGACTTTTGATGAAGCTTAATAATTTCCTGCACTTCCACTCAACATGACACGATCTCACAACACCCTACATTTGAATGCACTCTAAATACTATCCTCTCAACCTCGTTTACCAACCGTTCTCCCTTCTGTCAAACTTAAACACTACAAGCGACTACTCGCAAACCCTAAACACACTTTCTGTCTTCTTTAAAAATCTCCGAAGATATATTTTCTCCCAAAGCAGGTCTTCCTTTGCTTTTATCTCTGGGTATTTTTCCATTCATTCTTATTCACACCATTCTCTCAAAACCCTGCATCTACGCTTACCCTCCCAACTTAACAACCAAGACTTGGAACCACAAATAAACCACGCGCCATATTAGAATCCTCCCCAATATTTTCCGTAAATCTACACTTAAAGGCCTCTGGTAATCAGATCCCTCCTTGTCGTAAAAGCGTCTTTGACGAACACAATTCTTCTTTTGATACACTTACTACTCTGACCATGTTCGTCTAAAACACTTCTGCGTGTCAAGATTAAGAAATTAAAATGAAGAAAAAACTCAAATCACATTAGATTTATAAAGTTGAGGAATAGCATGTACGCTACACCTTCATTTAAGGGGTTACTGATTGTGGAGACTTGAATCAAGTGAAGAGAAGCTGAATTAATGAATTTGACTCCGGCGAAAATAAAAAGCATTCATTCCAAACCCCCACCCGCTGACTAGGAAGATGGGGTCGTGCCGTTTGCGAACTCATCCGTTCCCCAACTCCCGACCCTCTCCCGGGCTTGGATGGGAAGAAGTAAAACTTTTACTGCAGCCGCCGCCTCCCGAACTATCCTCTGAAACCAGACCAAAGTCACGACGCCGAGCCCGGAGATTTGAAATTTCATTTTCCTCCGCGACCGCCCGCGGAGGAAGGCACGTCTCTCTTTATGCGTTATTCATTTTACTCGAAGCCGGGGTCGGAGGGACTTAGTTCATGTCCCCAACCCTCCTCTTCACCATTCCCCGCGGTGGAACTCTGTATCCGACCCAACCACGCCCATAACCCAAACTTGAACAATGCCCTCCTAGACCCCATGAGATAATCTTTAATGGTTTACCCGATGTGGGGTTCCTGACCAGTTCCAGAAACTCCTCCCTTAAACCTCCCGGGAGACCCGACTAACAAACCCGAGGAAGTTAGTTCCCAGAGTGGGCCGGCTGATCGTCCCCAATTCATCCCCTAACTATCGGGCCAGGGGGTCCCAAAGTCAACTAAGTCAATCCAGCGACATGCAGCATCACTGAAAATGGGGACGGGGAGAGAAATGGGAGGCTGGAGGAGTTCCCCAGGATTCTGAGCTAGTACCAATTCTATAGGAAACGAGTCGAGGTTCGATTTCGAGGTTGCGGGGGCGTGGACTTTTCACCCTCGTGAAAGGAGACCGAGAAAGTGGGACAACCCATTTAAAGTGTCTTGGGTCACCAAACCTCCAAGGTCTCATCCGATACAAAGTTCAGTTCAATTTTGATGGAGTGGGATGCAAGATACCACCCGTCAGGTCCAGATATATATATATATATATATATATATATATATATATATATATATATATATATATATGCGACTCGGTCAGCCTGTCCTGAAATGTTACATTGGTTGAAGGAATTATTTGAACGCTGGCAAATAACGAACGGAAAAATCACGGGGCTAGGGAAACAAATATCATGACGGAAATATTAAGATACCTTTGAAAGCCCTCTATATTTAGTGCTTGAATAAATTCGAAGGTAAATACTTCGAGAAAATAACAAAATATCCAACAGAACGCGCATAACGTTAGAGTTTACTGGAATAGAAATAATATTTCTGAGTTTAGGAATACCCAACTCCCGCTAAAGTCAGATATGATGGCGACGTCATTTGGCAAATAATAACTTATTTTCCGTCGCTAAAAGAAAAAGGAACTTTACGTGTATATATAAAAGTCAGGCAAGACAAATTGGTGTTCTTGTTTTGAAGCTACATTCCAGTAACAATGAAAAAAAGCAATACAATATTCGGTAACTATATCGTTAGAAACTCGAGAGGAACAGGAATCGTTTAATTCCAACTTTTTTCAAGGGAACAATCAACTCCTCAAGGAGAAGTTCAAAGGAGAAAGAAATAAAGATTTGAGAATAAGATAGAAGGATGCATTTCGACGGTGGGTTTTCCATATCATCATTTTCCCCCTTGAGCCGCAAAACCGTCCTAAAATACACGCTCTGAGGAGGAATAAATTGCGTCGAAATGTAAAGGAAGGGTCTCTGGAGAGTACTGAATGAGTTCAGGAAATATTTCAAAAGGGAATTTGATTGGTGGGTAAAAGAGGAAAGCACAAACGGTGACTGAGCTTAACTGTTGGTAACAAATTCGTGAGGGTACATTTTCCTCCCCCTGGTAAATGGATTCTTGGAGCAGGCACATACTACGTACACTTCATGCGGAGGCGAAAATTGTTGAAACTCTGCGGCGAATTTCAGTGTGGCAACTTTAATAGCGCCGCACACAAACTGGGAGCTGTCTCTTCAGAATAAAAACGCTTTTCCGAGAAATGTCGATAAGGGATACCTAAAACCGAATGAAACTCAAAATGGACTTTTGAAGCATCCGGTAGGATATGGTAAAATTTCTCAGATTAATGCCTCAAAATTTCAAAATGGATCCGTTGCTATATGAACAATATGAAAGCCCATTTAATGTTTTAAAAAATAAGGATCAACCGAGTGAAAAGTTTTTAATCGAAAATATTCGTTTTAACTGATCTTGGATTTAGGACAAAATAGCAACAAACGTGAACATAAAACGAATACTTCAGGCATTTTTCTTGCTAACTGAAACACAAGGTATATCGTTCATGATTCAGTTCTTTCAAAGTATCATTCAATAGATACAAGAACGTTGATGATTTATAGATCATTTGAAATATATCGTAGAAAGGAGAATAGAGTAGAATTTATGCGAAACTGGACTTTTATAACAATACTATACATTATGTAAATTTTGTTCAATTGTTATCCCTTATTGTCGTAACGCGTACGCACGGCTACAAGAGATGCCGTCATTAAAACTGCCTGGAGATAAAGACCAAACACATTTTTCTTCCAGAATCACTAGGAAAATTAACAATGCTTCAAGAAAACTATGCACAACAGTTACTACGGTCTGCTGTGGTTTTCTTCGAACGACATTACATTCATGTAGTCCAAAGAAGAACACACAGTATTCCGGAAAATATGCGAAATTAAATTAAACAACGCAATATTTAAAATTTTCAGAAACTTGCTCTTCTAAATTTGAGATTCTCCTTATGTAAATAGCCTTTGTTACACATCATTCGCCAATAAAAAATTATTAAAGCAATGCAGTCCAGTTTTCAAGAACTTCTAGTCCAAATATCATCAAATGTTATTCTGCATAATTATGATGACGCATGTACTTAAAAAATAATTAAATTTAACACTATAATCGGATAAAATTTAATTACCAAGCGGGGCCAACTCTCAAACTACTCCGACTTACAAGGATTACTTCAGCAAGTGAGTTTTTAAATGCCAAGACAATTTAATTTACTTCGTTAAGAGCGCGGCGATAATTGGATTCAATCGCGTAATGTAATAAGCTGGTATGATTAAAAGACCTAACAAGTATATACAAAACATTATTCCAGCGATAAAACTATAAAAACTTGCTGAATATTTCACGTGACACACATAGTGATTCTCAGTTTAATAATATCCAACCAAGATCTCTTTCAAATAAACTATTCGAATATACGGCCGCAGGGGTTCCTTTTCAGGGACTAACTGACCACTTACCATTTTATTTTCGCTAAAATCCGAACAGTGTTCGTGGAAGTGTCAACGAGTACAAACTCCACTTACCTGAAAAGATATAATAAGAAAAAATATAATAATTAGGAAATAAATCAAAACGATTTGTTATGATACATATAAAAAAACCATATACACAGTAATCAACCCGAAGGTCGGTTTAGTAGGTGATGGTAGAGCTCACCCATGTACCAAGCCCGACGGCGTGTGAATATTCACACATCAGGGTAGGGGGGCCAGTTCCTTTCCCTGTGCCGGTTTCCCAGGAAGATCTGGTAGCCGAAAAATCAACTAGCTTGGGTGGAGCTGCAGGTGCCCAAAGTGCCTTGCCCGGGAAACGAACCCGGGACCCTCTGGTCAGCAGTCCAACGCTCTACCCGCTAGACCACCGCGACCCGCATGATACATATATCAGTTTCCTAATTTTATGGAAAATTAATGAATCTAACTACGAACTATATATCACTACATTTATTATAATATCCGTGGATTCCATCTACAATAATAAAATAAACGAAACTGTAAAAAGAGTACATTTTCAACAAGTATTTACATAAAAAATATGTGAGCATTCACATTTTTTTATTTTACTAGCTCCAGCGACCCCTTTTTAGAATAGCCGTATTCTATTGCCAAAATGAAAAAAAGCACTTCACCTACAGGGCAATGATAGTAAAAATACTGAGCAAAAACTTCAGCAAAAGCACACTTTAAGGGAACAAAAATATTCTGGAACATTAGCAAATTTGAAAAGCTGTGCATAGAATGTCGTAGCCTCTTTAAATGCACTCAACACCAAAGTCTGCAACCTATACCACTTACTCAATATATATCTAAAAATGCTAAGACTCACTTGTGGACACTCCGCGACAGGCTAATCCCTCTATCCTCGTTTAATAACAATATTCGTTTTCCGTGTGAACGAGCACTGTGCTGATCTCCACTTTGTTCGGCAGTTAGGACATGGATATGTGTGCGTAACCTTATTTACTCGTTGGCGTTTTCAACAAAAAATATGAACGACGAATTAAACAATTTAGCTTAAAAGTGATCAAGTACTCATGCACTCCTTATCATGACAGTCAATTAAGATTAATGTCTTTGGGATATCGAATGGAAAAGAAATTTCGTAAAATTACAGGGAAACGTTTAAATTGCCAAATAATTTTTACTTTGGAAGGGTTAAAACGAATCAAAAAACCTCGAAGTTCATTTACTCAGACTTATTTACTTCGTGAAAATTTTCCGTGACGTAGGTAACGAGAAGGAACTGAAGTGGAGTGAGAAATAACTTATCCAGACTAACCATTTGCAGAAGCCGTGACGTGCGGGTTTCAAATACAAGAATGGGGAAATGACGGCATTGACTGGTAACTTTTTCGACAAGGCGAATGCATTCAACCCGCCAGCTAATTCCCCATAAACGGCAATAAAGCACTCGACAAATGAAGCTTTCGGAGCAATTCGGGACATGAAAGATTCAAAGAAATCGATCCACGTCGGGGCACGGGACGTCACAAGAGGTAAGCATGGGACATCCCTGGAGTGGGGGGGGGGAGAGAGGACGTACTACATGGAGAGAGGGGGAAGGAGGAACTGGAGTAGGGACGACGGGGGTGGGAAAGGACAACGCTAAATTCCTTCCACAAGCCACAAATTGATTGACGTTTATTGGGCCTTTTTCAATATGGCCGAACACCGTGGACGTAAAATAGACCACGAAACCTCACTCCCCCGGTCCACCAACCTCTGGTTTACGAGGCGGGGAACTGTCGGGGAATAGCGGCGTCGTTTTAAACAGAAAAGACGCGGCGAGAAGAGTGAGCACCGGAGCACGATGTTATCGATTTGGCGATTCGAACCCATATCCCTCTATCTGGGTTGTTAAGTTATGGATAATTTTGATACACTTACGTCCCGCCACGAGTTATGTACACTTTAAAGCTCACATGACGGATAATAGGTATCTCCATGGGTTGGTTAGGAGGAGGGCATTAGGTCTGCCATCGATCATATTTACCCGGGTGGAAAAAGGCGAGGCCAGGTAAAGAGCGTGAGGTAGGACAGAGGAATCGAAAACTTTCTCCTTCGCTTATGGACGGTGCACTTCAGCCTTTAACAATTGAGCATCGTACAATTTAGACAAGAATATATCTATCTCCCAGGGCTCACTCACGTTAATTATTTTCGCGACAGTCCTGATTAGAGATATATTTTTTTAAGTTTTAAAATGAAATATTTCTTGTGTCCTAACGAATTCACTTCTGAAAAAAGTTAAACACAAAGAAGAAAAATAAGACGTTAATCCGAAATGCTGATCCCGTTAACGCGGATGCGAAATTTATTTTAATCAATTTTACGAAGACTCCATTAGAAAGCGTCAATTTAATTAAATTAATATTTCTATACTATCTCGTATTTACAAGTATATAGAATTATTTAGTATATATTGCACATGAAATTATTTAGTTTTATATGTAGTTATTCATACAGACTTCAGGTAGAAAGAGAAAATTAATTGTGCAATTAAATCATAATTTGGACACCTCTCTCAGTGTTTGCATATCAAAGTGCCTTGCCAAAGGAAGAAATAAAAAACAACATAAGGAAAAAATTTGAAACTTATATACTGACAGATAATTAAGATAATATTTTCACAGATGCATGCGGCTGTGAAAGGCCCTTGTGGGAATTTATAACCCAACCTTAATCTCTTTACGCACCATTTAATTTATTTTATTTACCATACTTTTTCCATTGACGAAATTTTGAGAAAGATTTATATACTAGTTGAAGAATTGCAGAAGCAGATTTATAAAACTTGATATGATACACAATTAAGGGGATTCTAAAAATGTTTGCTTGATGACAGTTCTCATATTCCCAGTAAAAGCGGTTTATCTGTTATTTAAAATAGTTTACATATTATAAATTATCTTCATAAAACATATGCAAATTCGATGGATACTTTTAAAATTCTTCTATAACTTTTAGGGGCAATAAATTACCACGCTAATGAACGATTCCCGAGGACTCTTGAACAGCCTTGAGGATTTTTGACAAAATAGGAACGACATTACACCTACTCCATTACGATACCTTATTCCAACACCTGATGGCCTATAATACCACAGGAGATTTTGATGGTGTGTTAGATAACGAACTGGATTCCCACACAGAGGGTCCTGGTTCGATTCTCGGAAGTGCTAAGATTTTTCATTGGTATCCCAATTCCTACTTGGGATACCATGTGGAGAGTGTCCAAGAGCTATCCGTCGAGTGATACGTTGGACTGTGGGCTCCGTGGCGCCTTTCGTTGAAAGTAGGCTAATGCTAACACTGGTTTTATTTCCACTCTTGCCAATTCCCTCAAAATCCAATTTCTATCAAATTATACGCCTGAAGAATTCTGCATGTCCGGGTTTTCACCGCGTTGTTGTTTGAAGCCGACAACAGTTTCGCCGAAGTTTCATCCGGCGTCTTCAGGTCGAAGATGAGGATTCAGATTTTGGCCGTCCTTATATAGGTGGTCCCGTCTGGGTGCTGCTCTCTGATTGGTCCTTTTTCGGAGGACTCTCTTCCACGCGTTATGGAGATGGTAGCCTTCATCTCTATTGAAATTCGCCGGGTTTTTGGCTATCTCAATGGCTTCTCTGATTAGGCGTGGGTAATATCTACTTTCTTTACTTATGATTGTAGCGTCATGGAATAGAATATCATGGCCGGTTTCACTCCATTTATGCTCGGAGATGGCCGAGAGGTGAAACTGTTTGTTCGTAGTAGCCCGGAGGTGTTCTTTCATCCTAACTTTCATAGCTCGGCATGTTTCCCCGATGTAGGCTTTCCCACATGAACACGGTACTTGATATACCCCTTCGTATAGGTCTTTCGAGATTTTGTCCTTCGGTCCGGGGAGCGCGTCCGCTATTTTCTTGGTGCAGTTGAACCTTGTCACCACGTCGTGCTTTTTAAGGATTCTGGCTATCTTCTCGGATGTTCCCGATACGAAGGGGATAGTCGCGTATGCCTTTGGGTCCGGTTCCGTCTGCTTGATTGACTTGGCAGAATCTCGTCTTCGCCTTTCTTCCCTGGCGGTCCTTTTTAGGACCATATCGTTCCGATAGCCGTTTTGTTTTAGTGCTCTCAGGAGATGTTTCTTTTCAGTCAGCAAAGAGTCGGCGTCAGAGATTTCATACGCTCTGTGAACTAGTGTGTCCACCAAAGATGTCTTCTGGAGCGGATGGTGGTGAGAGGTTGCGTTTAGATAACGGTCGGTGTGCGTCTTCTTTCTGTAAGATCTGTTTTGTTGATCTGTGATTCTGTAAAGATCACAATGGACAGCAACGAATTATTGGTGAGCTTCGATGTTGTTTCACTGTTCACTAACATCCCGATTAAGGAATCGGTGGAGATCATCAGAGGCCTAACCTCCAACGGCATTCCGGAAGACTTCCCCACACTGGTGGAGCATTGCCTCACGAATGCTTATTTTTTGTGGAACGAAGAATTCTACGAGCAGACGTAGGGTGCAGCCATGGGTTCGCCGCTGTCTCCGGTAGTGGCTAACCTGTTCATGGAGCATTTTGAAGAAAAGATCCTTAATCAGTACGAGAAAAAACCTAGGATGTGGTTAAGATATGTGGATGATACTTTCGTCATCTGGCAGCACGGCGCAGCAGAACTTCGGAAATTTCTTCAATTTCTCAACTCACAACATCATTCCATCAAATTTACGATGGAAGTAGAAAAGGACAACCAACTACCTTTCCTGGACGTCTTAGTCAAAAAGAAGAGTTGTGGGAAGCTGGGACATGCTGTTTACAGAAAGAAGACGCACACCGACCTTTCTGACTCTTTGCTGACTGAAAAGAAACATCTCCTGAGAGCACTAAAACAAAACGGCTATCGGAACGATATGGTCCTAAAAAGGACCGCCAGGGAAGAAAGGCGAAGACGAGATTCTGCCAAGTCAATCAAGCAGACGGAACCGGACCCAAAGGCATACGCGACTATCCCCTTCGTATCGGGAACATCCGAGAAGATAGCCAGAATCCTTAAAAAGCACGACGTGGTGACAAGGTTCAACTGCACCAAGAAAATAGCGGACGCGCTCCCCGGACCGAAGGACAAAATCTCGAAAGACCTATACGAAGGGGTATATCAAGTACCGTGTTCATGTGGGAAAGCCTACATCGGGGAAACATGCCGAGCTATGAAAGTTAGGATGAAAGAACACCTCCGGGCTACTACGAACAAACAGTTTCACCTCTCGGCCATCTCCGAGCATAAATGGAGTGAACCCGGCCATGATATTCTATTCCATGACGCTACAATCATAAGTAAAGAAAGTAGATATTACCCACGCCTAATCAGAGAAGCCATTGAGATAGCCAAAAACCCGGCGAATTTCAATAGAGATGAAGGCTACCATCTCCATAACGCGTGGAAGAGAGTCCTCCGAAAAAGGACCAATCAGAGAGCAGCACCCAGACGGGACCACCTATATAAGGACGGCCAAAATCTGAATCCTCATCTTCGACCTGAAGACGCCGGATGAAACTTCGGCGAAACTGTTGTCGGCTTCAAACAACAACGCGGTGAAAACCCGGACATGCAGAATTCTTCAAGCCACCGCCGCGAAAATCTACGCAGCCAAATTATACGCCTTTTCAAAATAGCGAAAAATGCTTTAACTGATGGTAGCCGACCCTAATAACAACTATATATTACTACCAGAATATCTCTTACCTTGAAAGTAATTTTACAAATTTACATCTACATCTACATAAACGGTACTAAAAGACAAACTTTTAGTAACAATAAACACAATAAATAAACTCAGACGAGGCATGGACAACATACGAGAACTCGTACTAGGCTACTTAGAATGAAATAAGAAAAATACTTTTTTCTCACAGCGGGGTCAGTTACAGTGATTGTGACCCATTACTGTTCATGGGAAAAATAACATATTAAATCTTTTTGAGATACACTTCATCGCTCTGACTTTATTTTCTTTACCTCTTCCTCTGGCTAGTAATACTTTTTCAACATCATCGGTAAAACGACCTTTAAATTCATGCAAAAGGTTTGATTTGTAATTTAACCTTTGCTCCGTGAGAGATTCCCGAACAAGTTCCTGTAATAATCTAGATATCGCAGTAACTTTATCAAAACAATGTTTTTTTAAATCGCTCCACTGCACTGAACGCGATTATTTTGACGATTAATTCAATTTAATGAGGATCCCATAAGGTCTAAATAAATAGACCTAAATAAGGTCTAACTAGCGAAAGATAACATTGCCCTTTAACCTTCTCCATTATTTTAATGAGAATAATTTAGAGTTAGCTGCAATGGGAGAGTTGATGAAGGAATCGAGTAGTAATCCATCGGCGTGAATTAAGTCACTCAAGGCCTAAAAAAGTAGCGAACATTTAAGGCATAATTTTAACATACTTGGGGAAAAGCAAACGTGGTATCAGAGGTGTGTATACTAACTTAGCGAGATAGGTAGGAGGAAAAGATTATGCAAGTTCGGTGGAATGAAAGAGAATGGAAAAAAATTTTAAAAAGTCTTCTCTAACGTAAACTGTCACAGGATTTAGTGCCATTTTAGACGGAGATTAGAAGTGCTATCCTGCGTAGTCCCAAGGCTAATAGACACCTTAATCTTACCGGTAGACTACGTTAGCGATCATGGCAAACAGTACGGAGAAAGACGTGATATAAATAAGGGTTACGATATGAAGAGATAACACGAGAACATATAGTATTATCCATCAAATGTGAAGGTTTACACGTTTAATGGCCTCTTTTAACCTCATCCGAAAAATAATTTCTAGTATGACATGTGAGTGACTGCACCCTCTCACTCTCCTCTTGACGACACCACCAACCATGCTCGATTAATGGTGCTGGATCAGACGTACTGCTTGAGGAATCATATTCCAATGGAATGCAAACGACTGAAGCCGGACATCTGTTTTCAAAAGTATTGCGAATATACGTGTCAGCAAAGACGCTTCAGATATATGGAGGCGTCATCAAGACGCCACCGCTTGTGCAACGTCATTTCAGGCTCAACCCAGGTCTATGATTTTCGCATTAATCGCTTTTTAATCCTTACCTTTTTTGAGTACATGAAGCACCAATGGATATAGAACTCGTTAGAAATAATGGCGGGGATTAAATGCAACAATTAAGTTAGTGAACTTTGAGGTATACTGTTGAAAAACACTTCTGTGCCATCCGCCTCTTGGACCCGGGGCCAGGCCTTGAATACCATAATACGAAGGTAAAGACTGACGCTGGTCTGCGACTTAATCATCGCAAATACTATTACGCAAACACTAACATCGCACCATATCAATGAAAAGAGCACTGAAACAAGTGAGGATCCGCCTTGGAGGAGAAATATTTTCATCAAACGAGTAGCGGTCAACTATTCGAACGAAAAAGTTAAACGGCGGTATTATTTCACCTTGAATTCTCCAGAATTAGGGACACGATTTCCGAATCGAGCAAGTGACAGAAAAAATCTGTCCTTCTCGTTAGCAAATTTAATAAGAACGACTAAAAATATTAAGTATTCACATATAAGTCTAATATAGTAGTACGCCGACACAAAGGGACAACCAATTTCTAGAGTCGAATGAACCAATATAAGGAACCCTTTCTTACTCTCATGAAATTCGTGACCACGACGTATCATAATCATTACGTAAAATAAATTGAAACTCCCCAAAAAATTAGCGATACACAAGGCTAGAAAATAGCAAATGCCCAAATGGCCGGCAACATAAACACACCCCACCACATCCCCTCATCATGGTGTGGCACGTTAGGGAGAGGATATGTTTTCACGAATGGCACCCATCTGGGGCAAGATGAAAAATAAAAGCCTTTTGCATAACCACGCCCGCTTTGCAGAAATATCACCCTCCCAACTGGGCGCCACAACAAAGGACCATAAGAGGAAACAACTCGCCGGTCACAAGAGGGAATGCTCCCGACATGCTCGTCTCGTCGACATTCTCCGAAGGGCCCGGACGAACTCTTTCCACAGCCGAAAGAAGAAAGCGAGTGAGAGAGAGAGAGAGAGAGAGAGAGAGAGAGAGAGAGAGAGAGAGAGAGAGGGGGGCTGAGGGAGAAAATCCTGGTTCCACCATTAACCCGCCCATAAACCTGTATAACGGTCACCTCCTGAAGAATAGGGAACCCAACGGGAGAAAAATATATACTGCGCGTCAGCGACTGTCTGACACACAGAAAACACCCATGGGGGGTGGTGACCTTTTTCGTCGCGACGGTTGGATAAGGGTAGGTGGAGGAAGTGGAAAAAAACAAATTCAGGAAAAATAATTTCCGCTGTTTCCAGAAAGACTTGCACACATTCACAAAAAATAGTGGAAAGGGAGGACTCTTGTGAAGAGAAGGGGATTTTTTTTAAAGAGTCATTTTGTTGACCCACGTGACCTGGAATTACTTTTATCATAGTAATCAGGAAATATAGTAATGTTAGGAAGAACTTTCTAAACTGAGAACTTGTAAAAGTATTTTTAAAAGTGTACTTTTAATATATCAAACAGCGACTCCTTCTATGGTAAACTTAAGATGAAATGAAAACAAAATTCCCTACTGAGATATGATTCCTTGAAATAAATATACTTCGTCCGGTGAGTCAATAATAAGATTTCAAAAACGTTGCTAAGGATATTACCATATTTGAAACCAAAAGCTCACAGGTAACACGTTTTTCCTTAAACATTACATATACCTGACGTATTGTGGTTAAATAGACTTCGGCGAACCAACCAGATGGTAAGGACACATTAAAATTACAAATGAAACCCATTCATCAAACCAATGATATTCAGTCATTCTAATTACTGAACATAAATTATTACCAATACATTAACAAAATAAAAACTATTCTGAATAAGCAGCGGCTTCCTCCCATTTCCGTTATGAATTGGAGATTAGTAATCCAGTTTCATTGAAAAAATACCGAAGACAATTTTATGAACAAAAACATTTTATGTGGAGAAGTTATGTAACACAAGACATCTTGCTTTTGGAAACAATTGTGACATTTGTGCGCAATCTCGATAACGAATGGAGCAAGATGAATGAGACATAAAAATAAACTCAGTGATATTACTACGTAACACGGAAACCCATATGATTTGCCATGGAAACATTACGCCGTGAAAATTGAATCCAATAAAATTGCGAATCATTAATTTCATCACACCATTACCACCTAAATTGACAAAATATGTTGACTCAAAAATATTCCAAATCTATGCAAAAGGGTACCAGACATCGTAAGGCGACAAACTAGGTCGTTAAGAGAAATATGAAGGAAATAAAACCAGACGCAGGTTCTAATGAGTAGCAATGGAGTGTTGAAAATTTTGATACGATGACGATATTGGGGTAAACGATATAGACGGAAGAAAAGATGATCAATATTTGAAGAAATAACAGTAGAAAGCAAGAATGGAGTTATAAATTTTTCAACGAAATATTACTTATACGGATATTTAGGAATCTGGTTATTTATGTTAGGAGCTGCTCTCAAGCGTAAATGTGCTTGGGTAGTTGATTCATTAAAAGGACACGTCATCCGGTAGATTATTCTTTATATAGTATTTATTCGAAATATCCTATTTGGAAATATTTCTGCGGGAATAAACAAAACATTTCCAAGCAGCGCAAGTCACGCATATATGATTTATACAGGTTTAATATATGGAATTGATAAATTAGAGAAAACCAACCCAGTGGATGCGAAGTTTCGTAACAGTTAAAGGTTGAGATTACCTACTGAGCATTTAATTTGCATCTATTTTCAGTAATAAATTTCTGCTTAAGTTGATGTATATTGCGTAAGACCTTCGTCCGTTTCGAAGGAACATTTTTATTTGATTAACTCAATGATTGTACGCTTAACTTTCAGTTTCGAACTCTGCATACGATTCGACACTCGCTCGTAATATCATTAATCTACGTGACATCCGTAACTCCTCGTCATCTGCATTCATCGCTATGCCCAGAATTCGAAACTTGGGATCCTACACGGGTGACCCCGATCCGTAATGAGTGTCGGAAACAGTAGTTTTAGCCGGCGCAAGCTAGGGAAAGGGAACTTGTATATATTCCGGTGAAAGTTCCGCCATTAAAATTTTGCGCACAATATTAGGGTCAGATCACTGACAATGGTCGATATTTCAAATTTACAAAAAGGACTCTTGAGCAAGGATTCGATGAGAGCAATTTGAGAAGAATTTCATGTCATTTATCGGCTACCGAGGGAAAAATTATTTTACTGGCATCTCGGATCTCCAAGTTAAAAAAAATCAGAAGCAGCCTACATTCAAATGACTCCAGTTGGAGGAAACTATATGGAAATGCAGTGATGTACGCATTGGAAAAAATCAATATTTCAAGGCAAGGGAGTTTCCTCTTGAATCGTCTACCTTTGTATGGAATCGATAGGGCTTTACAACAGAGACAGAGGCTTGCAGTCAGGCAGATATAGGTCACTGAACCGCTAAGTTCCACAGGGGTAACTCCGGCAGGAGAATATTCGCATTAAATCTGCATCGACGCTCAATGAGGAAATATACTGCGATAATGTACAGATCTCTCATTAATAATGACTCAAGAAGAAATTATCACTATAATAAATGCGTTACCATAGTGCATCCGTCTCCTGATGGGTCTCAAAGGAATTTTGCCACCCGACGCTTCGATATATAATCCTATATTCGCTATATTCGCTATAATCCTCCATCCTCATTTCTTTGCAGGCCCTACTATTCTTACTATCGATTAATACGATAAATGTCTCCCTTTCTACAACCATCCTCTACAGGCAGCTTCCTAATACGATGTGGCCCATCCACTTTGTCATTATTTTTTCTTAGAATATTCAACTCACTCATCGTCTCATTGCATTTTATTCATACCTCTCCATGCCCACCTTATCCTCTCCATTTCTCACACGTGTCCAATCACAAACTTTAAAAAGTATCTTCCCTCGTTGTTCCTCAGAGTTCGTGTTTTACGTTTATATATAAAGATGCTACACATTAAGTATTTGGCAAATAATCCCACAATATTACACTATATCGAGCATTCAAGCGTTTTCAAAGAGAAGACTATGGCTGTTTGAAATCATCACCATAATCAACAGCTGTTCTTTGATGCGCGGTTTTGTAGAACACCCCACCCAACCCATAATGCATCTTCAGATGCCTCCATTTTTCTACCGACCAATTCAATGCTACAAGGAAAACGAAACTTCCTTATCATTGTCCCATGATGTCATGCATGGTATGTCTACACATTTTGCTTAGACTAGTTACATGGGAACATATTGTGAATGTCAAATGAGATGATCCCGCAAATGAGTTTAATTGCTAACCACCAGCTCTCCAACGGTGCTAGACTATCGAATTCTCTGACAGCCCTTGATCGTGAACATTATCCAAGTTTAGTAACTGCGAAGTGTTCACGAATTTCGCTGAAAATGTACAAGGTTTTGGGTTGGAGACGAACAAAATTCGTGGGACACTAATTGATGCGGTAAACTCCCTTTCAATTGGAAGATACTCAATTTACGCCATATGTCGAGTCTCTTTGGGTCCATATCGACGAATGACTTCAGGCAAAAAACAGACGAACAAGCAAGATAATGGCTCATAGGGACAAAAGTTAACGTGATTTGAAGAAAATTCTTCACAATACGACGATCTGTCGATGCCCGGGGCATGAGAATGTAAGTGTACATTTTGCATTGCGTACGTACTGAATTTTTCTTTTCTTCTTATTCGCAGCGCTACTGAGAATTCCCCAGAATACGAGTACAATTAAGTACTTTGGTAAGTGCAGGGCCTCGTTATCAACCGCACCATTAGTGTCTCAATCCTTAGATTGGTTTATTGTAATCCTCCGCTCTTTCTATTGCAATCCTCCGTTTCCATTCAGTGTTAATTTTCACATCCATATAGCGTCTCTGGATGATGTCCTTTATTCGTTCAATGTACGTACATGTCCATTAGCCTTACTCGCGTATCGGCGGCGGCTTCTACTGCGGTGGAGGGTTTTGTACGTAATATTATGGGCAAACTTAAGATAAAATGCTCAGTTGCATTAATTAAATTGTGGAAAATTGCCAATTTTAATTAATCATGATATTCCATCATATTACGCCTGAAACGTCTCTTTTTACTCAGTTGCACCCACCAATGCTTTAAGTTGCATTTATTTTCATCGTAGATTTATTTTCACTGCGCTTAAGGTATAATATTCTGGAAAGTTGAACAACAATTACACGTCGATCAGGAATATGCTATAAATGGACAGTGGACGGAAGAGCATTTTAAAGGAGTTTATAGGGAGGACGAAGGTCCGGATCACCAACAGCCATCCAATTATTTCACTTGAGCCAGTAATTTGAAGCGTTTGCTTCGATTTTTTTAGGCTTAACTTTATGGAAATTCATTATCATTGAATATAAAATACTAATGCATCTTTCCACCAATTTTCGGTACTGAAAGAACCGAATAAAAAAATTAGTGGAAAGATACATTGGTATTTTTTAACTTCAGTAAAGGGTTTGCATTCCAATTCTCACATACCGAGCGTTCAAACACGTGCGGCGTTCAGTATTGCTTTGATATACTCCGCTGAATCCTTGAAGAGTTAAAAGAAGCGAAATATCACACATTTGATTGGGGATGTGCTAAAATATGATGAAAATGTATGAAACGGAAAGAATACTTCGAATAATTGGGTCAAGCACAGGAATTACTGGGAGAGGGCAAATTGAAAGGTAAAAAGTTAGAGGCCGAACACGTCCTCGGCTTAAGTATAGTATACTGAAGGACCTAACTAAACACAAGGAGACCTCGGAGATCGGACAAAACCAGAGAAGAATTTATCAAAGCACAGGTGATTAGAGCCTGGAGAGACTGTTCGGAATAATCATTGACGTTTAAGAAAGTGGAATATTACCAATAGGGCTTGTAAGAGTTTAGTGAGAGGAATACCGAAAACCGAATAAAAGAAGAGCCAATAGATGTGAGGGACGCATGAATCTAGTATCATACGCTTCCGAAAAATTAGCACGAAAAGCCAACCGCAGAACATGAAAAATTGAACTTTTGTTGGAAAAATCGTTTGGATTACAATCCCAAGGGAAATTCAACGCCCTAAGATTACTGACATAAAAAATTGTTCAAGTCACCAAGCTATTTATTAGGCATCCATGGACATATAGAAGGTTTTTGATAATGACCAATGTTACAAGATGTGCATACGTAGAGAAGTATAGCACTCGTCTCGTATGCGAAAAGAAGTATTTCACGCTTAGATACCACAGTGTAGGTACATTCAGTTAATATTATCACCATTATTTGAATTATTTTACATGTTTATTGGCAACTAATAACTCGGCAAAATTTATTTTTTTATGTTGCACGCCTAATGTTGAATAACCTACTGCCACAAAAACTAGTAGTGGCTTGCAGGGTACCATTTAGAAGCTCGAGTCATGAAATTACTCTTATCTTAGAAAAATAGGAGCCTCGGGAGTTCCACACTCCTATGATAAATGTTGAATTTCCCTTGGAATTATAATTTTTCAGGACTTGCCCCCTTTCAGAAACCAAGATATCGCCATATTGTGAAGAGGATAAAATATGGAGGTGATGTCATGAACTCAGAACTTTCTCGTAGGAAATTACATCACCTCATCGATTGACAACAGATTCTAGATAACATACGCCATAGAAACCCCGCCAGAATACAAAGTGAGTTATAACTCATATAAAAAAAACCGCAACACAAAAGCGACTTCTACTACTTCCATTATTCATCAAGGCGAAAAGGGAAAAAATAAGGAAGAAGTAGCGAACATAACCGATGCCGAGTGAAAGCGGAGGGAGACAGAGTACCACGGGGGAAAGGGAAATAACACATTAGTGGAACGGGCGAGGAAAAAAGAAGGAAATAAAGAGGAAGACAGAACGGTCCGACGAGGCAAAATCAATCACTCGGGTAATAGCCACCGAAATAAACCGTTCACGAAATCAAAAGGTGTTTACGTCGATGCGAAGTTATTTACAGTGGATTCTCTCGGTCAGAAGAATATCTCGGGTCATCCTGAAAGGGGGAGGAGGGCAGGGGGCGGGGAGGTGGGGCGGTAGGGGGATGGTGAGAGATGGGAAGGGAATTGCGGGATGGTTCCACGAAAACAGCAAAGTGACGAATCTCCGAGACCGACGAGGACATGTCATCATATCTGATTAGCACATTCAAACGCAGATTCCACCAATATTAACATAATCACAGCGGCACATTATTGCTAAAAGTGTTTGATTGGTTGTGAGACACTGGGAGCATGAAGATTGCGCGTGCGACTTTAAACTTTTCGGTAAGTATGAACCATTCGAATGGCAAAAAAAAATGGAAGAACAGGAACACAAACGATGAAGTTCCAGGCATGGTAGAGGAATAAAGACGTCTCTAGGTAGAAATACGAACTGGGACTGGTGGATGCAGGAGATACTGAGATGCAGTGGGATGGGTGAGGGCGGTTATAGAGAATGAGGATGCCTGGAAAGCGAGGTAGAGGAGGGAATATAATTAGCATTTTCAATGAAATTTAAGTGGAGTAAGTATTATGCTGATTTGAATTTGAGTTATTGTAACCTGTAATTTGGGGTCTAAGGCTATTTTGCAAGTCAGGGCTTATGTGTCATGCAGTCGCAGAGTTCATAAAAACCCACCTTCAGCCGGTAGACTTTTAATAATACAAAGTAAATCATTGGAGTACTGCGCATACACAGCAGGAAGAGTTCAAGCGCCTGTAAACATCGAAATTCCATTCAACAGTAATTGAAAAAAAGTAACTCAAGAGAATAGAAAGATACACTCAATCATTTTTTTCGTGCGTACTTCGAGATCAATACATTCGGAAAACTAATTTACGAAAAATCGTACTTCACGAATTCAACTTATCATCAACTAGCAATGAAAAGTAAAAAATCAGCACCCTCCGTCACAGGCCTAAGTGTCAGCTTGCAGGGTAAGATGCTGATGCAGACGTCCAAATAGGAAAAACCTTATCACCGCGCATACGGTGCTCTCTATTTTGACTGTCATGCGTGGTTTTTTACTTCTTCCGTGACATTTCGTCGATGATTCTCAGGACATGATAAAGAGTCTGAAATAATAACCACGTACCGGTAAAAAATAGCCCACTCTTTTGAACCGATCTGCAACCCGATGTCGGTCAAAAGACAGATATTTGCCAGGCAAAGCGATCAGGGGATAATTTAGCGAGACAGGCGTGACATTCCCAACGACTATCTCGGAAACAAACGGTCAACCCCTATAATGAGAAGAAATCATTAGCTAGATAATCTTTAAGAATAAGATGGGGAAATGATTCAGCAAATATTACCCGAAAGGTTGGCTTAATAATGAGAGGGGGAGATCTCCTGCTGTGGCGGATTCATTGACCAGTCCCGTTTCATACCCTACTATTTCTTACGTTGAGCACGACAGTATTGCCCCAAATTCTAACAGCACCCCAAAAAATGTCATACTTTTGTGAAAAATTTGAGAACTGCTTATCGGACTCCAATGATCCAAATCATAAACTTGCCTACTGAAATTGATATCACTGCGGAGAAATCGCAAAGCAGCGGTTATTACTCGTATGCATCTGTTATGAACTAACATAGCGACTTACGATGGCTTTTTCACGAATCTTATTGCGATAGAAAATATACTCTACTCATCAGTTGGTATTATCAAGGTGAAACCAGCGACGAAAAGAATAAAACTCGTACAAAAGCGCACTAGGGGATTATACTAATTAGACAGAGAGCTGAAATCCGAGTGAAAAATGGCAACAGTCGCTTCGCCTACTTCCTGGAATGTTGCTTTTATGAAACGGTCTCGAACTTAGAAAGGGAACTTAACCTTCCTTTATGCATGAACTTAGGTTTAAGGTCATACGATAGAGATTAAAAGTCGTCCCATTTCTTACCAATGTTTTCCACGCTTGCGAAAACAAATGCTTCGGACTTTACTTTGTGAAGGTTTAAATAGTAATATTGATTTGACCATTACATTTCCAAAACTTTACATAAAAGATTTATTACAACCCGTTTCGACTTGATCTTGCAACATAACGAATAAGCAAATTAACGAAACGGATCGAACTAATATTTTGTAATATTGTTTTTTAGTACCAATCATAATAGTGAGATTGTTTTTTGAAAATCGTTTTACAGGAAGAGGAGAATAGGTTAAAAAATATCTCTAAATTTCTCTCTCTCACACACACAGAAACTAACTACTAACTACTTAAACAAACTGAAACTAACGACTTAAACAACGATAAAGCCTCATTAGGTCCTTCAAAGTTTTTGAAACGAGAATAATTGTATTCGTGTGAAATGAGCCACACGAGAGTGAATAAAATAAAATGGATCGACAGAGAACCAATTGAAGAAGTACTTTAAAGATTGAGTGAAAAGATAAGTCTAAGGAGGACAGCTAAAGGAAGATGTGGAAAACTGATTGAACATTGACCCATGACAAGTTTACTAAGGACTAAATATCAATTAGAAACATGAAGACAAAACGGAGGAAAAATTACAAAGGAAATCGACAGATGAATTACGAGAAATAGCAGATTGAAGACATACGTAGACGCACGTAAGCGTGAGGTAGTATTAAGTAAGGCAAAAATTAGCAGGTGACAAGATGGCTTGGAGAGCTGCCACACACCAATTCTCAGATTGCATACCCACGACAATGACACGACGAGTACGCCAACATGGGAAGGGGCTATTGCCCTCGAGCAAGAGTGCCCTAAAGGCATACTTAAGCCGTTCGAACATCACTTCTGAATTGAATTGAGGGGGGACAATGCCGTCATGGCTCATACAGTCGCCGCTGCACTTGGACCTGCGCGGCGTAGGACGATTCGACAAAACAACTACATCTCATTCGCACCTGGCATTCGCATTTGGAATGACAATAAGTTCGTGCTTGATTATTCCCAACCTATTATTCTAAAAATCTAGTCGAGGTACAAATTATATTGCAACATCATTCAGTAAATCTAACTCTTTTTTGCGGCACGCTATATTTATATACAATTCGTCAATAAAGTAAACGAAGATCGATTGGTCGGATTTAAAGGGAAAAAGCACATCTAAAATGTTCCCAAATATTTCTCAAACTTAGAATGTCTTAAATGATTGCATAAAAATACACTTATATTTGGCGATCTTCTCAAAAAGGGGACCGGGGATATATTTTGGATGACTTTTGCTCTGATTTCATCACCGTAAAGTTTTTTCAACTAAATTCAAACTTATAAGTATCGCAGAAACCTTTGATGGAATGAACTTTGAAGAAATATTTTCACTTTGGCAAGGAATTGAAAATTTACCTCTTTGTGTCCAAAATTACCAAATAATCTCTAGTTGTGGGAATAATTCTCAGAATGGAGGGAAGTCAGTAATTTATTTAGGTAAGGCGTACTGACGAAAATAACGTTAAGTAAACACGTCAATACTAAGAAAGACTACATAGTAATATTCATAAAGGCTCATATACAATGTAGCGTTATATAGAACCGAAACATGCTCATTGAGATTGGAGGATGATAGTCAACTGGAGCCTTTTGAGACGCGAGTATGGACAGAGAGGCAGAAAAACTGCGAAGTTTTAAACATGAAGGGTGAAGAGGGGATGGTTCTTCGCTATACTAATTCCAAAAACGCAGGAATAATGGGTGGGTGAAATACTAAAATAGCAGTGTTTGAGTACAGCAGTACAGAGTTGAGTAGTTGTAGTAGCGATTAACAAGTACGGAGACCGAGATCTGTGACATGCCCCGTTAGTAATATGTGGGTAATTTAGGAGGGGTAAGATATTCAGGGAATGGAGGAAGGGTGGAGAGAGAAACCCTTGGACCGACATTATCCTATTCTAATAACGAGAACCCCCAAAGCTTCCACAGTTTAACGTCCCATCCGAAGGAATAGGTACCCCCTTGTGTTCTACACATTGCACCCCTAAAAGTGATCGGGATACCACTGAAAAATCTTGCCATCGACCGGATTCAAACATAGGCCCTCGGGGTGGGAAGCCAGTACATTAGCCACCGAATCATCCAGTTTCCAAGTAGTGAAGAGGAGTAGTTGAAAGAGGTAGAGTAGTATAAATACAGAGGCATATTGAGAACCGTCAAAGGGGAAAGAATCTTAGGCCAATGGGGAAGATGACTGAAGAGGCTTTTCGAATGGCATGAAGGCAGGTAGAAAATACGCAGATCCGAAAAGGGAAATGGTGTCGAGCAAACGAGAGACATTCCACGCGTTACCGAATAAGTGACAGCTGTTCGAGACCGTCCGAAACCTACCACTTGATTCACAGATTAGCCATAAATAATGAATGCACCCATCTACCATAATATCACGCTTAGCTAACCCTCTCCCCTTCTTCCCCATCAAGGGCGGCGACGTCGGCCCGAACTCCGCTATTCACCCCAATTGCGGGGGGACGCCTTTTGTGGAGGACGAGGCCTGAGTGGTTGATTACACGTGAAAGGGAAGGTAATCCTAACTCACTCTCGCCAAAATTCAAACATTTCAAGGCAAGGGAAGACGCGCTCGAGAAGAAAGGATGCGGACAAGAAGGGAAAAGGCCGGATGGTTGCCTCCATCAATTATACAGAAAGAAAATGAGGTGGTCACTCGAAATTCTAAGGTTAGTTCATGAGCTGAATGAATATCTTAATCAAATTTAAGGCATCATTTTTCTGAAGATACAGAGAACATTTATTTTTAAATTACATCATATTACGGAAGACGAGGTCATACCTTCAAGATTGGAGAGTTGGATTGCAAAACGAATAGTTTAATATGTTATTTTTTCCGATAACGATAGGAGATATAGCTGCGAGTCTAGTCATATGGGATGAACAGCATCATTATATGGAATAGACTTATATAATTTATTTTTCTGGTTTCTTTACTCCTCATGTTTAGCTGCGGGAATCGCGTTAGCATATATGTACCACCTCTTTTCGATGGGGTCAGTTCTTTCTTCCATTTTATTCCCAACGTAGTGAATACTCGTTTAAACAGAGGTGAACATTTACCATTGGCTTTCACTGGAAGTCAGTTACTGCAAATTCATGAAAAAAATAAATCCAACAGAGCGATTTAAGGAATAATTAACCCTCGCGTAAAAATTGATCGCACACGATAGGAGAAATCTGGTACAATTTAAACCCCCCGCCCTCCAAAAATGAAATTGGTGCGCAATAATAATCCTTTACCCTTATTTTCGTTGAATGGTGACTTAAGACTCTCTTCCATTCACTCACATATCGGCTTACAGGGTAAGACATGTAAGAAAACGGAACGAAAGAAGAAAAATTGAAATTTCTGCGGGACGAGGGTGGGGTAGGAGTGAGTGAGGTAGGGTAGGTCCGCCAACGTTTTGTGGTTGAAGGGTGCTGTCTCCGTGTGGATGAAAGTACGTTGTCCCGCGCGATGGGCAAAGAGCCCTCTGGCTGAGAGATGGGGGGGGAGTTATGTGGAAGGAGATGAGGGATAAAGAGGAACCTCCTCACCCCTCACGAGATGAGCGCGGGAGCGACGGCATGGAAATCGTTCGGCAGGTCGTGAATTAATAACGGACGTAATCAAGGTCGGGGAGGGAGAGGCATCGATATCCGGGAAAAGGGTTCGCAAGGCTGGGGAATAGAGAAAGAGAGAGAGTGGGTGGAAGATGAGCGAGAGAGGGTTGAATGGGTTCGACCTGAACGGTATGGAGAGAGGAATGGGAGTAGATTCGCACGCGTGAGTAAACTATTTCGGGGAAAACTATTTGAGCGATGGGATGGAATTATAGTCCACTCCCGTTAACTTGGCCGATGAAGATACGCAAGAGGTGAATTAAAAGACGAAGGGGCTAACGTGAGCATACCATGCGCAGTGACTTCCTTTTATTCCGGGCGAGGCCAAGTTAAGACCACTCCCCACAAATGTTGTTGGTTGTTTTTATCGCAAAAATATTATGCCCTAAGAGCACGTGCCAATCAGATGTGCATAAATAAGATCCTTTAATCTTGGATAGAAGAGAGGAACCCGCCCTCCCCTAGCCTATATTCATGCAGGCAAAATAAATCAGCCAATGAAGAATAAAACACGTCATATTATTCCGAGCCAGTTGGAAGTCTCAAATAATTTTATCATAAGAACTGTGCATACACCCGAGATAATGAGTGAGTTTTGATCGAAAAGCAACCGTCAATCGATAGAATACATTCATTTGGACTTCCTTTCCAATTTTAGTTCAAGTTTAACGAAGACATCTTTGGACAAATTTTAGACATTTTAAAGATATATACCAAAAAAGTGCCAATATCTAAAAATAAGCTATGGCTTGACTAGAAAGTATACTGGTAGCATTATAATTCATGCACATATTTTCAATAACAGGAAATAACACAAGTGAATATAGTATATTCGAATTACCATAATGTAGGTCATACCTTAGATTCCCAATTTCCCGACAAAACTATACAGTTATGTAAAAAAAACTGTTTCATGTCTCCTCCGTACAAAATTCCGAACATTTTAGTGAGAGGCTCTTGTTTATTTCCGAGCTGACGCCCGGAAAAAGGACCCATGGAGACACGGCCAGCAAAAGTCCTACCAGAGCTCAGTCAGGCACTAGGAATCTTCAATTCTCGTCAATCTATAGAAATGAGTTAACCAGAGAGAGAGGATGATACCGTAACCAACCTCGGTTCCGTCAGATTTAGGAACCCTGGGTATCCAATGCAACGAGGCAAACCGACATAAACGAATTGTGACGACGGTATGGGGTAAAGCGTGGTCATCAGCTTCAGTAGAGAAAATGGTGCTTTTGCTTCAGGATCATAGCCGTAGACCCATGAGTCATCTTCAGATATGACTTATTTTAGAAAACTTGGGTCATCGTTTGCGGCCTGGCGCAGATTCTCCTGCAACAGCAGCACGAAATTCACGAAGTTGACGAAACAAAGTGAATCCGATGAGGCATTCCAAAAAAGGACCTTGCCGACAGTTTTAAAAAGTGGACGCTGGAATAAGTGTGTGAGGCCCCAAGGGGAGTACTTCGAAGGGGACTAATGCCTCATAGTTCTATGTAGGTTATTTTTCTCAAAATATTGCATGGCTGGATCCTTTCCGGACAGACCTCATATTAAAAATTTGAGCAAAAAACATAATATCAATGGTATCTTATTCTGCGGAGTTCACGTCCATGATCTCGAGTAAGGAGTAATAAATACTAGGGCACATATTATCGCACATGAACGCCCTCACTCAAAAAGAGATTATGGAAAAGCTATTTTCGGATTAAGCAGTGAGCCAGTCGTGGGCTCACCATCCGACGGGGAAGCGTAATTCATGGGTGAAAGATACATTATTTGACACTTGTTTATTTTTTAAGGGGAGAGAGCCAAAATGACAAAAAAGAACAGATCCCTAAAAGAACGTCTGAGTGGTTAGAAGATTGATAGAATGAGTTTCCAGAAGGGTCAGGCCGTCTTAGCCCAGCAATCGATTATATGGCCTCGCTATCATCTTTTACTGCGGATAGTTTCTATTCGCACATAAATTTATATTATCTTACTTAATGATATCAAAGATTCATGTATTAAATTTACATAACATGAAATTTATATTGTCTCTTATTATAATAAAATACCCTAAACATGCGGGGGAAGACTTTTCTGTGCTTCTCCGGACATCTCTGGGACCTCTGTGATTTACGCAGTAATTTTTTTACTAGCGCTTTCAAAATGTATAGTGTGGTGGGAATAATTACACCCTCCGTCGTCTCTGGATCCGTCTATTCTCCCAAGAGGACCAAAGATTTCTAAGTGCCATCCACGGGAAACTTCACAACATGTAAAACCACTCAGGGTAAAGTTTCCCTCTCATTGCAGTACCAGTATGCTGCTCATAAAGTAAGGTGGGGGTACAATCATATAATTCAAGATATCTCAAGGATTTATACAAAATGGAGGTTAAAACAAAATGAAAGATCTATCCATTATTTTCGGCCATAATTGAAGAAACGAATCCAACATTATTACCTAGAACATCTATTAAAACCCATTGCATGGATTTAAGGGTGATAATTCCTTGTTGAAACGCAGCACAACGTTGACATTCTTCAATTTCTTGGGAGTAGTTCCTTATCTTTAACTTGGCAAAATAACTCGTAATCGAAGGTCAACTAGATAAGAAACTTGCAAATTGAGAACTACATCTCCTATCATTATCGGGATTGATCACCATTGAACATAACAAAAATGCGTCCATGGATTTTGAAACAAAGAACAATTAACGAATTTACGCAGTTCATCTTAGGTAACAAAGGACATAAAAGTAAGAAATGATGAAGAAGATTTGCATTGAAAAAATAAGCCTGGAATTGCGGTGAGCACCCTTCTTATGTCGTAAAGAAAAAATCAATAGGGGCATTAGCGTGGGGAGAAAAGTCCTCCTGTTATAAAAGTTGGATTTTAAAGGAAGATAGACATGCTTTGCTATACTTTTGCTTAAAAATGGAAATAGTAGGTTTGGTACAAAAGAACACGAAAGAAGAATTAAACAAGACTAAGTAAGTGAATAAATGAAATTCGGAGGACTTTCTAAAGGGCAGATATGGGTTGAGGGCATTGAAGATAGGTATCGGTGCAACACATTGGTAGAAGGGAGGAGATTATGCATACGAGTATACATAAGAAATATATCTATACCTGTTGTGAATTGGAAATAATGGTGGTTCATTGGAACCACGTTTGACAAAAAGATTGTGCAAAAACAACAGTCTCTACCAACTTCGAGCATACGGAGCAATTTCAACTAAGTGTGCATCAGTAGTCACTATCTGAGTACAGTACTATAGGTGTTTAGAGCGGAATTAAGTATGTGGACAGGGAGGGAATCTGAGGAACGACAAAATGTACGGAAAAATATATATTATATCACTAGTATGTAGCAAATTCTAAGTGATGGGCAATTACTTTCCGGAACCGTCGAAATCCTATATCATAATGTACAACAATAAATTAAAAACCATTCTCGCCGGTCGGATTATTAGGGAGAAGTGAATGGCACGAAAATAAGGTAAGCACTTAGTTAAAGGATGCATTTGGGAGAGGATGAGCATTCGTTCAGGATCTGCAATATTCCAGAGTCCCGAAATAATTTTAAAATAAATAAGAAATCCGTATAAAAGAAAACGACATACTAATATAGATGAGCTAAAAGCAAGTACTCGTGCCGTAGGGTCAAGATATATCTGTCGTACTAAAAACCTTCGTGTTTGGTAAGCAACAATCCAATACTCTCGAGCGCTTAACCCAACCTTCCGGATTACCGACGAGTCAACATTTGCGGAATGGGGCTCAAAAGAGGTCCCTCAAGAGAAAAAGTAAAAAAATAATAAACCGAGCGGTGGAAAAACAATGAAAATCTGAACCCGCGAGGGGCGGGAGGGGGTGGATGGGAGGAATACCATCATCATCCTTTCTTCGCCGTGGGGAAGCGATCGCTCTCACGTGAATCCGTCAGAGCGTGGCCCGAATCACGCCGTCATCGTCTGGGAACAAAAAACTCCATCGAGCACGCTTTTTCATTACCATGGGCGGCGTGGAGAAAAAAAATGAAAGCGAGGCGGCCCGCCGCTCGGACAAAGGGGAAACGATAAGGAGAGAGTGGGGCACGGGGCGAGGGAAGACGCGCGAAAACGACGGGAATGATGGGACGAGGGAATGAGGATGATGGCGCTCGAGAGGGACAGCATCACCCCACCGTGCGAGTGAGGAGGGTGGAAGGGGGAACGAGGTGCAGCAGGGATGGGAAAGGGAGATGAACGCACCCCCGTCGGCTGCGGGTCGTCGCACGAGAGGGGACAAAGGGAGTGAGATGGGGATGGGGGCCGGTTGGTGCTGAGGGTCCGCGTCGGTGATTAATACGGTTGGCGACCGAATTTTTCTTCATCAGAGAAGAGAGGGTGGGGAGGGAAGCCGAGAATAGGGCTAATGAAGGGCGTTTCGGAAAATGGTGACGTGAAACGAATAGGGTGAGGATGTCCACTTTGCGTGATGGGATAATTCTTAGCCGGAGGATGATTATGCCTATACGACAATCGCGGGGATAGAACTAAATGGTGGCCCATGAGATTATTACGAATATTACGAGCATACATACCCTTCACGTCGTTTTTTCACGGTAGGAGAAGTAAAAAAAATCCTACTTTTCACCTTTAACAGAAAATTCACTCCCATTTATTCATTCCTTAAATTCTGTCCGGTCCTCGTAAACTTATCGCCTCATTCATGCGCAGTTTCACACGTGCTCTCCCGTTCATCAATACTCCTGACATTCCCTTATTCTAGGAGTCTCTTTGACGATATTAACCCATACCCTCGTCGGTTCGCCTCCATCTCAAAGCTCATGGTTACAGACTATTCCATTCCTGTTGCATCCAAGACGCATTCTTTCACGACCCCAGAAATGCCTAGTCCGTTCTCCCTTAATTCACCATAAACATTGTGCAAGTACTAACACCAACAAATAGAATATTTTTCGGGGCCGAGTTAAGAATAGCCGAAATGTTTAAGGATCACTATGATGCGGCACAATTTTATTTTCTGCGTTTCACGAAAATCACTTTTTTTGGATATTCCACAAAATGGAAATATTTATCTGCCAGAATGTTTTTTTTACCTATTCACCCATTTTAACCTATTCACCTATCCTATACTACCATTTTTCGTAAAAATTCTGCCAATGTCGACAAAATTATCCACTTAAATTATTTTGGCGTTTGAGCTATGGCATTATTCTTCCCATTCTCCATATCAAGTAAGACTACCGAAAATTGCACCGATAGAAATGAGTCGATGACACATCTATAACAAACATTGCATCCCCTGATCTGGTTACGTTCTACATGAAATGAAAAAAACACGATTAAAGATGAATCGATAACCAAGGAAAATAAATGACATTTTTGCAGCGAATCGAAAATGAACGGTCAATCATTTTTTTACGATACGATTCAACGTATCCAACCAACGTCAACGATTTCGCGGAATGAGCTTGAAAACTTAAATTCCACAAAGAGAGATACATAAAGATACTCACATTTCAGATTTTTTGGGTCGAAATACGAACGGGCTTGGCAGTAACGACTAGCTACTGTTTGTAGAATAAAATTTAAAACATCTGAACCCATTAGGAGAATTAGAGAAACATTAATTAAAATGATGAATGCCCATTAAACTAGCGCCACAGGTAGTCAAGGAGAAAAAATATGTGTTTTTACGCTTTTTGATTAGATTTCAAACCACGAATTCAATCTCATTTCCGAGCCCCACGACATGCCCATTTAAAAAAATGTGATTAACGACATAGGTACCGTAACAACATAGCTCTGAGTTTGATATTCAGATTCCACCATATAGGAATTTATATTCTGTTTAATGAAATTTCGCTAATGCCATATTCATACTCTCAAATTGCTCAAAGGAGAACGTATGAAAAGAGAAATGGAAATAAAATTGACCATGTATGATGACAAAACAACCTCGACTTTCAAAATGACATGACACGATGACAAAAATACCTCGAACTTAAGTCAAACACGCTCGACGCTTGCCGTATTTTTAACACGAAATCAGTTACATTACATCCTTCTGAATATTTTCAAATGTCTGGCATGATTTACAGCAATACGCCTAAAGGGAAGATAAATAAGTGACCAACTATTTCAATATTGGACTCAGCTGTTTCAATAAAGTTCGACTCTACTATTTCATTAATAGAACTTACCTCTTATTACTTTCCAGTTCTGCATGACCTGTCTTGATATGGTGGTGTGGGTGAAAATGGTTGCGGTAAATTTTTACTCCCTCCTTTTTCGTAAACCAAAGGACAATTTTATTAGGTTTATTAGGTAGGTTTTCGGCCAGCAAGTGCACGTTTTTGTGAGATTTTATAGTAAATATTTTTTCTCCATTTTCCCTTCCCTTCACTTTTCCAACCCAACTGACTCTTGCACCCCATGCCACAGGCAGTTTGGGTGGATCACGAGGTATTATGTTAACGTAGAGGAAATTAATTTATACCATGCAAATTTGTTAAACTTGGAGTTTAATTTTTCATAGTAACAAAGAAGATTTTGAAAAGAGGAAATCTCTAAAAAGACTACATAAAATCAATAAAAATTAAGGCTATCAGCTTCCATTTGAATAAAAAAGAATCTAAAATATATTAACAACAGTAAGGGCTACTGTACCTCATTATTGTAACGGTCGTATAAATTAGGAGATGACCAAATGTGATCTTTCCATTTGTACATGATGAAGTTGCCAGAATGGTTGACGAAACCCTGCATGTTCATAAAAGAACACACACCGATACAGAATACATTTTTTTTATTCCAACCATAAGACCAAATAATTTAGACTCATAAACTTGACGGCATTTTCAGAAAATACCGAGTGCTAAGAGAAAAGATAGAATGAATAATGACATTTTACGAGAACTCGTATTATTTTCCCCAAAGCTCCATTTAACTCTGAACTAACTTTTAACTACTCAAATGGCAACCAGAGGTTATACTTTTCATGTCGGTATTTGCAATAAAATGTAGCATCAATAAAATTAAGATAAGAATTATGACATCTAACAAGTACTGCGCATTGCGGGAAAATGAGGGCCGAACTTCCTTATGAACAATTCTGCGATATTTCTGCTTTCATTGAAAACAACTCAGAAATAAATTCGTTCCGACAAAATCTGTTCAAATTGGAAACGAAAACAAGGTATTTTTAAGGCATTTACCAGGGTATCGATCTCAATTTATGCATCGGTCGATTTACCTGCATAGATCCTCCACCTAGCGTTTTTGCATGAGAGGATGATGGTAGATTGGAGGTTTTGAGACGAGAGTGGGCCGAAGAGTGGAGAAAATAAGTTGGCACAAGGGAGGAAGACCAACGATCAAGTTCAAAATAGGTCGGGAGGAGAGAATTCGTTAGGTAATATTCGAAGCAGGCGAAAAAAATTGATGGAGGTATTATTATGAGGGAATGGGTTGTATAAGACCTTGATAAAAAGAGAGAATATGCACAATGGGAATTCAGGGAAGATAATAAAAAGTAATAATGAGGGAACATAATACACTTAGAAACAGCAGTCACGCCAAATGATTACGGCACGCAAATCTTACTCCACGCATCATGCACACTCCTGAGAGAATCCCCTAGAATGAGGGATTAAGCAATACTGTGACAGAACAATAAATAATAATAAAACAATAACAAGAAATGCATCGGACGTTATACATGTCAACGAAATTTTAAATAAAACATTCCAAATGACTCTAACCGAACACCTAAAGAAAAAAAAATGTCAAAATAACTCCCATGACCATCAAGTTGAACGACCTACGGAATCAAAATTACATAACGGTAGCGCCAATCATAATCCCCGAAAAAGGGATTACCAGAAATAATTTAACAAACTATACCATAGCAATAGAGATTGAACCATATAACCACACAAAAAACAAAAAGCAGTGATACTGAAAACAGCCACAATAGTCCTGAAATTCAAAATGCATTAAAGACGACGTGGTTACCACTCGTCGCCTGACCATAAAAAAACAAGACGCGCGTAAAAACTAATTAAATAAATTATAATAAAAGAGTCGATTTACAGTTCCGGGACGATGCAGTCCCTTGAATAAAAATTATATTCGGTCAATGAAATAATAAAAAAAGGGAGTCAGTTGAGGTGAAGATATTAGTAATAAAAATAATAACAGAAGTTAATAAAATGTTATAAATACAGCATTTTGTGATACAATACCGAGTAAAACGAATACATTTTACATTTATCCACAAAAAAACTAGATATTTATCAGGAATAATTTATCTTTACGTTGATTACTCCGTTTATGGTTTCTTTTACTGATTTTAAATATATAATATTTAAGAGTACAGATTGGAGTAAAGTAAAAGTACGAAGAAATGAAGAAAGAGAATCTGCATCAAAGGATGAATTTCTCGCGATACGCAGAAGCTAACAGCCGTCCCAGACTCTCAGAAAACCTGCCTTTACGAGAATATTACTTTGAATTAAACTCTCAACTGATTCTTAATGTTTGACTATGAATTTCTAACCTGGATTCTTCAATCGGTGGATAATAAAAGGAAATCTGAGGAAGAGGGCAACCTTTTACTACCGCTTCATATTCCCATGAGATCCCACTCTAGAAATTCCGGGGCTTACATAATTTTCAGAACCACGAACCAATCACACCTACCGATACATATAATATTATACAATATCAATCATAGAACCACGATTGATCCCCATTCGAAGAGCTGCAACCGCACACCTTTTGACGGGAAAGGCACGACACCTTAATCCCGGTCTGAAAATAACCGCGAGAATGGCCAAACAAGATGGCCTTCCAGGACGGGAATTAGAAAGACCTACTATATTTCCCACATACCCAACCAATGATGATGATGATAAATAATAAAAGAAAATGAAAGTCGAATCCGTCCACTTTCGCCTTTGGGGGATCGAAAATCATCTTCCGAAACCGCACGAACGGGAAAGGGACGAATTTTCTCCCTTCCTCTCCCGACGCATATCATTTAAAAAATATACATTTCTCTTCTCCCGAGCTTCTGTGGGTCCTAACCTAATCAGGATAATACAAGAGAGGAATATAAAACTGGCCGAGGGGTGGACTGGATGGGGGGAGGAGAGGTGAGGGAATAGGCGGAGAGAATTGCTTGCAGGAGGGATGGAGGTCAGGGGTCCTAGGGATCTGGGGCCGGGCAGCAGGACGGCTTGAGCCAAGGGATTACGAGAGGGGAAAAAATGTAAGAGGCTAGAGCTAGAAGTCGCCACCGATGAGGAAGTCGGATACATGCCAATAAGGTCTGCACGTGGAGGGATATTGCGAATGGTAGGCCGTCCCAGCCAAGAGAAACACCGTTACGATATACATAGCAGTACCCATGAAGTTTTCATACACTTGAAGGCATTAGCATCGAAAGACGAAGCTACATCTAATGCGTAACTGAACGCAAGATTCTAATATGGTAATCCTACAAGCGGAAAAACTCCTACACCCTTATGATTATTATTAGCGGTAGTCTACTTTTTTGGGGATGTTTTTGATGGACCACGGTTCCACACACTACTATACTCTAGCCCAATCCAACACGACAGAAAAATATTTAAACTCCATCATACATATTAAAATAACTCATTCCTAAGCTCTGAATACTTTATATTAATTTCAATTCCATCCAAAAGGCCTACTCCTTTCCTCTTGATACCTCTATTTCCCAGCATTATCCACTCTTACCGTCTTCAGCATCCCACCGCCTCTCAGTATTTCCTGAATCCACTTGTTCCACTATCTCCGAATTTCTACCAACAACCATCTATCTTCCTCAAACATACCTAAACTTCATCGCCTGTTTTTTTTCTGCCGATTTAATTTTTTCAATTCTTCTCCACAACCACTATCTAGAAAGCCTCCAATCTACGATTTCCCTCTTATTCGGACACCAAATTTCCCAGTTATATGCAATTGCGATACATATTTAACTGTTATCCAGTCTTTTCTTTACGTCCTTACGTAAGGAGCCTCCCTTCAATTTCCGCCTCTCCGTAAATGCTTTCTTACCTTTTTATGTTCCCACTACTCACCCAGCCCCCTCCTGAATTCTTCCTAAATAGTTGATCTGCTCTGTGTGTTCTATTTTATGCCCCAAAACGTTTATGTTTGCATGCAACTTCGAGTAAGCTTCTTTGCCTGAGGCAATTTTTCTTCCTAGGTCCCGACTTCTTCGACCGCCTTAGTACAAAATACATTCCACCAATGAAAACTGTTCTACTTGTTCTAGTTTAATCCACCAATTTTAACGTTAAACTATAGAATTCATAACCGACGAAAACTTCTCAATATTTGTTCTTACATGGATCTTTTTTAAAATTTTTATTTAATATAAATTACTATATTATAAATATGCTAGTGCATAGTTGGCACAACCACGATGCCTCAATGTGGCTGTGAGAAGGAGAAGGGGAAAAGAAGCACGGAATCGACCGTGGACAAGTCCATTCTCCTGGAGAGCGAACCTCACGTAGCCGTCAACGTGGCCTACGGATATCCCGGCGACCCCTTCCGCCTGTGCCCTCTCTGCGCCCCGAGCCGGATCTGTGTTCCAAGCGCCGAAGTAATGCGACGGCTCAGGATCGAAAACCCCTCCTGTCTCCAGGGAAGCGTGATCAGCCGGCAGGGAACCCACCCGGAATGGGTCTCTGGGAAGAAGCAAATGACTCCGCCTCCAGGCGACGAGTTATTTTTCATAGGCAAAAATCCAATCTCTGGCCCTTTACCCCGATCCACCGGCTGCTTCACGTGAAAAAAGGGGCCTCTTATGCCACCATATAATGATTCAGGGGAGATCTCAAATATCAACGCGTTTTGCCTCCGAGGACGCGTTTCGTGAGCGGAAATATGCTGTATGACATAGATGTTGATTTTTTGGATTTCAAGAATGCCTTCACCAAGATTCCTAAAGGAAAAGTGATACACAAACTAAGACATTACGATTTCAATGAGAAATAGATCAACGAGATCAGGGACTCCGTAAATGAAAAGTAGTCGTCGATGAGTTCAGTTCAGTTGAGTCATACGCACGAAAGGCAAACATAACTTCAGGAAAACTATTTGCAAGGTTTCAAGGTGCACTAGTGTTATTTGTATGCATTAACTACAGTTCCCACGTAAGTGACATTGATTGGTGGCTTTTTACAAAGATTATTTCCGGAAGACAAAATGGTTACAGATAATAAAGAAACGGGAAGATTTCGTGCAACCCCGAAAATAAATACGCCAGATATGGGAGATGTGATGGGGAAGGGTTGTAGAATTAAATATCAGAAAATGCACAACGTTAAAAGTTTGGAATTAAAGAAAAGAATATCAATACGCAAATTATTCAACAGACGGGTAAGATTTTAGCATCTGAGAACAGATCGAATAATTGGGGGTTACACTGAAATCCAACATTTTATTACGTGCAGACGTTAGAAGAATATACCAGTCAGGTACAAAGATGCTAGATTTCATTGGAAAGGCTATAGGAAAACGTAATGAAAAGATATGAGAGAGGAGATACCCCGCTTTAGTTAGGCCACATCTGGAATACGCGGCAAGTACGTATATGGTATGCATACAAGCAAGCGCTGACTCAGGAATTTGATAAGGTAATGAGAAAATAAAATCCACTCGGTTTTCTAAAATTTACCACGAGAAGAGAGTAATCGTGACGAATGCTGAAGGAATTGGGTTGAGAGTCAAGTGATCGGCAAAATGAGCAAGCAATACTTTGAAATTTAGAAAGGCACAACTGAGTTTTATTGCAGCACCGAGAAAATGATTATGATAGCAAATCATATTGGCAGAATCGACCACCGAGAGGAAGGAAGAGAGACGGACACCTTCACCGACTTATACTCGTTTTATTCTCGCACAATACGTAATCATAATATACTCGAGCCAAAGCACCAGAATATATTTACTTGAAGACAAAAATTTTAAAGCTCTCAATTATTGCATGCTATATATACATATATGTTGAGATTGAATAGAGTATAATGGAGGGGTTCAGTAAACCAATCCTACACGCACTTGTGGCGGCTTAAGATGTACATACATATATGTGTGTGTGTGTATATATATATATATATATATATATATATATATATATATATATATATATATATATATATATAACTTTTGGACGGCACAATAGAACACAGAATAAAACAGTTAACACGTAAAAGGACACTCACACTGTAGATGATTTAAGCTTTCGGCCTACTCCGAGGCCTTCTTCAGGTCAGAGTCTGACCTGAAGAAGGCCTCGGAGTAGGCCGAAAGCTTAAATCATCTACAGTGTGAGTGTCCTTTTACGTGTTATCTGTTTTATTCTGTGTTCTATTGTGCCGTCCAAAAGTTATATTGTTCTCGTGAGTACTTCCGCATCATCGATATATATATATATATATATATATATATATATATATATATATATATATATATATATATATATATATATATACATTATATATATATATATATAATGTAAATTCACTAATAGTCATAACAAACACAGAAACCAAAACACACAAAAGAGAGACTCTTGAGAAAGGTGGTTGGACCACCGAAAATTCGAGAACCAGTGAGTCTCTCTTTTGTGTGTTTTGGTTTCTGTGTTTGTTATGATTATTAGTGAATTTACATTATTGTACACGTTCGTGGGTTTTCCAAGAAAGTGACTATATATATATATATATATATATATATATATATATATATATATATATATATATATATATATATATATATATATATATATATATATATACTTCAATTAATGCAAACTTAAGGTTTAGTTAGGAAGGTTTACCTAATTTTTTTATTTGAACTTATTGTCACATTTTTCAACTACACATGTTATCATTTTTAGAACGTGAACGCAATATTATTATCAGCAGTAGTCCATCGGTTAAAAGTACGTTTCTCATAGACCCTGACACTCTATAGTACTGTACTCCAAATGTATTACAATAATATTATTATTTTGTGTACTAATTCTATTGCAATAACTCGTTATTTAACTCGGCATATATATTCGACCCCCCCTATATACCATCGAATATACCTATTTTATTCCTCCCTCCAACTCGCTTAATTCTCCCCTTAATTAGTACAACGGTCAAAAAACAATTCAGGATTTTAATGTGTACTCCAATATAAATTGGTCCACCTTGGGCACCTAAGAAATCGAGGAACGCGTAAACCTTGAAATCCTTAGTAATTTTACTCTCTTTTCACTTATGAAGCCAGACCTCCGGCTCAAATAGACAAATATAATGCCAACCCGACGACGACAAAACCCCTGACTCTTTCGTGAGCCGATCCCGAATCCACCATGCGGAAGTCCCACTGTGGCGTGTCCCTTGTCCATCCCGCACTTATCTCCCTCCGACCACTCCCCCCAAGTAAGCCTGTCCCCGAGCCGAGAGAAAGAGAGAGGGAGGGATAGAGAGGGAGGGAGAGGGAACCGGGGATTGCAAAGGGATGAGGGGAGAGCCAGAGAAGCGGTGAGAGAGAGAGAGAGGGAAAGAACGAGGGAGATACCCGGAAAAGAGCGGAAAAAGGGTTCCTCGGGACGTGAAAAAGGGCGCCCTTCTCCACTTTCCTTCTCCACTCCTGCCATTTCTTTATACATTTTTTTCATCCCCGTGAAAAGGGACGATGGGTGCCGGCGCGGCCGCCCGGGGGTCCGTGTCGGATAGGGTTTAGGAGGTTGGAGGGGAAAGAAAGATCGCATGGACGCCGACTTTGGGAGTGGGGTGGACGGGAGGGATACTATGAGGGCGAAGGGATGTGCGCGGAGGTAGAGACGGGGACGGGAGGGGGAGGAAGGGACAGAATGTAAGGGATAAGGGCTTTCGATGATGGAAATGGCAGGGGAGAGGAGCGAAGTCAGAGCAGGGTTGCCAATTATTTCTCATTGCAGAATTCAGAAATATTTCCTTTTTTCATAGAGGAAGAAAAATATTGCTTATCCATACCGTCCCTAAAAATTAAACTTAGAAGCATTATTGCACTGCATCAAATATTATAACTTTGAATAATGTATGTGTGTGAATACATATATTTGTATACGATACCCATAAATAAATATATTGGTAATGTGTGTGTGTGTGTATATATATATATATATATATATATATATATATATATATATATATATATATATATATATATATATATACACACCCTACAACCCTAAAATCGGTTTGGTAGGTGATGGTAAAGTTCACCCAGTACTAAGCCCGACGGCGTGTGAAATACAAGGTGTGATCAAAAAAGTCAGGACTGATTATATAACTTTTTTATTTCAACGGATACAGCTTAATCGAACTTGTCGACCTCAAAGTACATGGCTTGGCTGACGACACAACTTTGCCAACGTTTCTTCCAGCTCCCGAACCCTGCCTGGTAAGCCGCCTTAGGGATCCTCTCCAGCTCCGCCGTACAATTAGTTTTAATGTCCGCAATAGAGTCGAATACGCGGTGAGGTGTGGGACGGATAGAGGGAGTTGTCAAGCGTTGTTGAGCGTGGTCAATCGGGACGAATGGGAGTGGAGTCGGAGAGGAGGAGGAAGTACATGTCGTCTCTCTTGGGAGATTGGGGCGGGGAAAAATGTGCGCAGCGGTGCACGAGATATGGGAAAGAGATAAATCCACCCCGGGCGAGGTAGGACGAGGCCGTAGGAATTAGCAAAACAACTTACAAAGGCTCGAGAGACGAACTACCATGGCAATAAAGTTTTTCTAGGGTTAACTATGCGCGGTCGGCAGTTCTTCTACGCCTACAACGCATTTCGATGAACCGTCACTTGGGTGTGTGGCAGGGGAAGCGATGTCGCCAGCCGTTGGTGATTATTGGAGTATTAGTAGTTGTTAAGAGAGACGATCGACAGCTAAGGTGATTTGTGCCGTAGGGATCGATAGTAATGGAGGAAGGGTAGAGAGAAACCCGGCGTCTGCATTAGTCTATTCTAAACGAAAGGCGCCAAGGGGTCCACAGTTTAAAGTCACATCCAACCGACGGCGTCCTCGCTTTAAGTGCTCTCCACAAAGCACCTCAAATAGGGATGGGGGCACCACTGAAAAACTTTGTCGTCTCCAAGACTCGAATCCTTGTAAAGCAAGTACATTAGCTTCCGCACCATCGCGATCCTCACATAACTATTGGAAATTTGTATTTTTTTGGGTTGAAGAATTTTGTTCGTGATTACCTGTGGGTAATAGAGATCATTACTAAATACCACTCCTGCGACCAGAAAATGAAACAATAGGTTGTATTAACGAACTATTAGAGAAAAAGCCTCATAATATTCAAGTTTACTTAAATTCTCGTTGCAGTCACAACTACAATATCATCCATCGCAAAAGCATCTCCCTACTAGCAATGATGTCATTTTCAAAATCAATATTGTTGAAAAATATTAAAAATACGGTAAAATTAAAAGTAAATTAATAAAAGCACCTATCGAAACTTTTGAGTTGCCGTTATTCCATAATGGTACAAATATTTCAGCTCCATACTACAGCAGTATAAGATGAAAAGGTGATTCCTGACTTACATGCAAGTCTTGAAAAAAAGACTTACTATTGGCATATGAACGCAGATGGCATTCGAAATGAAATGTAAGAAACAAATATAGCGATAAACTAATAGAAAGATGAACGCCATTTTAATTTCTCGCCCTCGGCTACACCATAGAACACCGACCACTTCTTTGCTCTCACTCACCTTCGCTAAAAGTGGCATTTTCGAGAAGAAAGAAAATCCGATAAGGTTAATGGATATATTTACCATAGCCCTCACGATCCATCGAATCTAAAAATTCTCCCCAATGCATTAATTGGGACGAAAACGTTACCCGGGCAGATCACAGCACAACAGAGGTTTTTTTTTGGATGGGACAAGGAATTAAACAAATCCTTCCTGACTGCAACTCCGTCCGGAAACTTGTGCACAGTCTGACGATCGGACTTCAATTTATTATTTTTTCATTTCATAAGCACCCAAAGTCAAGGATATCCCTATTTTACCTCAACAAGCTGGAAAGAGGACAAGCTCATTACAGATTCCCCGCCGCGAATATGTTCGTAGTCAGACGTAAGTATATCCCAGGGCAAGCACCGCTTCCGAGTTTATTACTCCTCTTTGAAGCACGAGTGCTTTTCTCTCCCTATTTGCGCTATTAGGAATAGAAGTTAGCAGTTTTGGTAGAAGCAGTATTTTAAAGGGAGGGGAAAGGGTGGAACGGAACCCGGAATCGGCGTTACTCAACCCTTACGAAAGACGCTAAGGGATCCACAACTTAACGTTCCATTCGATGGAAGACGTACCCCAACCTGAATTGTTCTTCACTTTGCAATACTAGCAGGGATCTGGATGCCAGAGAAAAATCCTACCATCGCCGGTATTCAAACCTGGGCCTTCGGGATAGGAAGTCAGTACAAAATCTACCGCATCAACCCCATCCCCAAGAGGTAAAAGGCAAGTGCATTCGTTATTAAAACTGTAAAGTGTACACCTTTCCAGTTAAGCAAAGTGGTCAAAACAACATATTTTTTATTAAAATACTAATGAATGCACCCCTTATTTTTTCATGAAGTGGGAATTTGGTGAATGATAATTATGGATAGAAAAAATCTTGCAATTTAAAAGAAACAACTGAATTATTTTGGCTTAAATATGACATTTACGAGGTGTAATCAGTTTTAACTTAACATATATTGAAAATATTTTGTACAACTAAAAAAATTAAATTCTCAAAATATTACGTTTGTAAAAATGTCTCAAAGACTACGAATTTCCTCCGTTTAAAAGTTGGCTAGAACATATATTACAGGCGATTAGAGCCACATTGAAAAAAAAGGTATTGCCTACTTTAATTGGAAACGACAAATATGATTTCTAAGGTATATGTATTTTATTTTAAAGTTTTTAATCTACTGCTTGACAAATATTAGAACCTATTGAATTGATTAAATTTAAAACGCTGTTCAGAGAAAAGACCTATTAAAGATGTTTATTAAAATATCAAACCAACTATAACATAAATATACTTTTCATTAAAAAAACACCAACGATTTCCAAAACGATGACCAGCAAAAGACTATTGAACATTAATTTTAAATTTACATTCTATAAAACATGTACTATATTGTAGAATTTTTACAGCTTATTAAAATTAATCAATTTGTAAATGAACAAGGACGGATTCTTTTATGTGACAACACGTGAAACATTTTTATCGTAGAAGGGCAATGCAATTTATAAAGCAGACCAAGATTCAAATATATATAATACCTCTGGAGGTAAATTCTCCTCGTATTATGTTTCCGTTCTCACTGTAAATAGTAACAATTGATATTTAGAGAAGGATAGAAATAGACGGATAAAAATTACAGAATATGTCTAGCACATTTTGACATGGACAGGATCGGGAAGAGTTTACTTGGTAGAGGTTAAGTCAAGGGTAAATAATAAATTAACGCAATTCTGAAATGATTTCTAACGGCACTCATGCTTCTCAAACGACTCGTGAAATGATGGCACATCAAAAGATATCCTTGATTTTCCCTTCAAGTGCCCATTCATGTGCTTCAATGCAGTGAACAAGAAGGCGGAAATGTCTCGGCGTACCTTTAGCAGAATGAAGACGCTGAAGAGGCAGCGTCCATTTTGCACCGAGCGGATGAGGAGAGCGTTCAATGAATCGCATACGGAATAGAGCCATTTCACCTCTCCCGAAACACCCAGGGTGAATAGCCAAGACGATGGAGGCTCCGAATTTCATCAGCCGCTTTGTGAATTCCGCGAATAATAAGTGATCAAGAAGTACACCTGGGGATCCTGCGCATTCCTTTCGGCATTTTGTGAGTCAGCTCCAAAAGAGGTCGCTCATTCCCCATTGTTTTTGTTCCCCCCCGAAGAGGAGACCGCCCAAAAAATTAGGAAAAGGTAGAGTGGGCATGACAGCAACCAAATCGGCGCCAACATTCTTGTTAAAGGATACCAATACCACGTGACCTACGGCCATTGTCTTGACGTTGGCAATTTGTGAAAATATTTTGCATTGTTTTCGAAACTTATTTCGCTTATTTATATGAATGTAGGGAGCCTTGAGTGCAACATTATTGTTCTTAGCAATAGAAAGAATGAATAAAATTTCACTCAATCGATAATACCGCCAAAGCGGTCGATATATACAATACAAAAAAATATGATGACCGCTAAGCGAAACGCAAACTTCAGTTTTCATTATTGCAATATTTTTAGTATACAAGAGTACTTCCAGTATTCTTTCTTATGAAACCTGTCAATTCAATACATAAATGACGTTTTTCGCGAGAGGAGTCAGTTGACTTATAATCGTAATATCGGAAAAAAATCCCGTAAGTACGGAAGTCATTTGAATTGCCCTGCAAAACACACAAATATCACGTGACTATTGTCGTTTTCTATACCTTTATGAGAATTGGATATGCACCCTGCCTTTAATAAATCTTGATGGACCCGATCTTACTCATAACATATGGGCTGCAGCAAACCACCGCGAAAAACTTTATGCACAACGCAATTAGGAGCACGCGATCCCGGGCGAGAATCAATGAAAAAGGGAAACCGAGTTTCGGGAGAATTTGTTTCGTCGGGTGCTCCATGGAACGTGGTATTCCTCCCATAAAGGGTAGGGCCTCACTTTATCCATTTCTTCCACAACTTAGGAGAGCTGGAGTGAGAGGGGGAACTAATAGGGAGATTCTCGCCCTTCAACTCAACGCCGAATGATCTTCATCTTTTGGCTCTCCCACACCCTATCTACCGATCCCCAACCGGTTCACAAATCGAAGAGAACACATAATTATTGGGGGCAAGTAGTGAAATCCGAAATAATTAAATGTTCTTGTCGATCAAAAGGCATACCTAGGGTCACTCTTTTTAAATTATTATATCCTATTTCCTCAAGACTGAGCAGTTCAGTACCTAACATAAAAACGATATGCATCTGCTTCTTTAATAAAAAACGAATACAACTATTTTTTAGGGAATTTCAAAACCCTTTATCGATTATTGTACCTATAATTGAGAAGCAATAGATCGCTTTCTCGCACCGGGACCAAAATTTCACAATAAAGTTGAGTCCCATTTTTTAACCATGAAATTTACTAAAACTACTCGCATATGAGCAGAAGAATAACAGTGGGAATACGCTGACGTTTCATAAATGGAGAAATCTACTACATCTTTCACTAAAAAATATTTATTTTGTGGCCAGAAACATCGATACCGGGCGATATGAAAATTTTTCAAGTGGTTAATGTGAAAAAACTCCTTTCATCACATATTCATTTTCGCGAGCGGGAAGCTACCGAAAAGCTAACAGATGTTTCCGCAGGAAGAAGGTTGGCCTGGCAGAAGGGACGGAGGGGAAGACACGACAATCGGTTCCCACTTAATCGGGTGCGCGACTGCAAGAGCGAAACCCCGGGTCGCCTAGAGGATAGATCGAAGGAAGGCCTCGGAAGAAGAATGGGAAGAAGCGATCCTGGAAAGGGAAGCGTTCGTGGGAGGAGGGAGAGAGAAAGAGAAGTCGTTGGGGTGAGAGAGACTTGATAAAATAAGGTGCGGACGAAGGGAGAAGAAGAGACGGAAGGGGGTGGAGAGAGAGAGAGGATAAGAGAAGAGATTGAAAGTACAAAAGGTTAGGAAAAAGCTGCGGAAGAGGGATGGGAAAATAAAAAAAAGGAAAAAAGGAAGAAAAAAAGATTTTCGGGCGACACGCACGAAGAATACTCCCGAAAGTAGGAGAGACTTCGAAGGGGGAGAGCAAGGGGGAGTGAGGGTGAGAAAAAATATGTCAACGCGAGAGCAAGGGGGTAAAAAGTCGTCGACACGGGCCATTTCTCTCCTTTTCCGGGAGGGCCGCTGCGATACACAGAAAGACACATAAAGCAGTTAACATGTTACACACCGGGGCAGGACCCGCTTGTTTTACGAGGGGAAAAATGTAACAAAGGGACGTAAAAATCCAACTTGGAGTATGGTGAAGGTGCATGAAACCAGACGCATAGTCTCACGAAATTGGCCCGCTTCCTTCGTAGGAAAAGACGTAGGCAGGGAAGAAGAAAAAAAACATTCTTGTCGGCAAACTTAAGGCGAAAATATGAAAAGTCAAACCTCTTTGGAAGGGCTCTCACAGTAGTAAAACTTCCGAAAATGTCACCTCCTTTCGCGTTCCTCTAAGCATTAATTAGCGCTTTGAACTTCACGCCGCCAATCAGTGGGTATTCTACCAATAAAAGGTGAGTTTTTGACAGTCTAAAACGACCATCATGTTAATGAGTATACTTCACCTTGCTCACTCTTTATTATTTCCTTCTTGAGTTTTTCTTCCTTCTACAATCATTTTAACTCAACCAAGAAGCCTATCCACCGTCCTTCCTCTACCCCCTTTCACAACAATATCAATTCAATTACGGCCTTAAACTTTACCAAAAAACTTCGATACATTCTCTTTAGACTTAGTTTGTTATTACGCATTTCAAATACCGAAGAGAATGCCATTTGAAATCTAATGCGATTTCTTTTACTTCGCGGCTATTGTTTCAACAAATATCATTCATAATAAGCTAAAAACGGTAGTTCGCAAATTTGAATTTTGTACGAAGCCATTTCCGTAAAACGCAAAAAAGTTAACAGATGATTATGTATTTATTAAAACGATAATTAAGGAATTTCACTATTTATATTTAATTTACCACACATTTTGCTTTTTCATAATATATCATGGAAAATCTCACGTTACATACGGAGTTCAATTAAAAGCGTATCAACAAAAATATATCACAATTCCGAAGAGTAAAAAAATATTAAAAATGCCTGATAAAATGAGTATAAAATCTTACTTCCTCATATAGATGGCTGTGAGTGGTTCTAAATCTACGGTTAATGCAACGCTAACCATAAATATACATACAAATACACAAATCGCCCATTCCAAACAGGTGTGCAGAGAATTAGTATTTAGGTAACATGCAAGTGTTCTCTTCATGTAACTAAATAACATGTTCATGAATTTACGTGCTTCTGCAAGCTTCACCACTATATTAAGTGTTCTTCAATGTGATGATACAGATCGTATAAATTCTCGTCACCGTAAAGAAGGCAATTCCGTCGTCCCAAAATAATTCAAAAACACTGGGAAGGTCTTTTTTTAAGTGCTTCCATTGTTTTCCACCGTCACATACGCGACGTGTCATATGTGCTTGGGTGTATTCATGTGAGAGAGTTTTTTCTGCCGAAATTTGTGAAAGAAAAGAAGTCGAAATGGTAGCTATAGAGGGGTGGATGACAAAAGGGAGCGAATGCGAGGGTGAGAGAAAAGAGAAATTGAAATAGTGGAGGAAAGGATAAGCCAATGAGTGGAAAGAGAAAGAGAGAAAAAAAGTGGGGATGTGGATACAGAAAAGATAGTAGGAATACAAACGAATTATTTTTTCCAGGAGCTAAAAGATTAGTAGAACATTTTTCGGTAAACTACTCCAGGCAATAGCACTCACCTAATAGTATTTTAGTCAGCAAAACTGAGCTCTTAAAAATTGAACAATTTAAAATTTTTCCAGAAATTGAAAAATCAATATAAGTACACAGATGTGAAAACCTTTTCAGTTTTAATTGCTTTTGAAAAATTAATAAATAATCGAAACGTCATATCAATAATACTTTTGAAGTTTTAAGATTTTATAAACAAAAGGTATGATAGCAATTATAGCAAGCGAGCGGAAAGAGTTAAAAAAGTAACAATTTCTAGTTTTGAAAATACACTAATAAGTTAAATAACTCAAACACGAACACTTTTACAATGTATCGCTAGAGGGTGGATAGTTTTACCATCTGACATTTATTAACATTCGTATAATTTCTTAAATATATTATTTCATGAATTATTTCCCAGATATATTATTTCACCTCGTACTCATGGTTATCGAACCCATAAAAGTTATTTGAACAGTAATAGCTGAAAAACAAGATATTTTGAAAGAGAGCGAGTGAGGGGGAGGGAAATGTAAGTGGCGCGGTACTAAAAGGATGGGAGAGATGCCATGAGCAGAGATCGAGGGGGATAAAGCGGGAGAGAAAATGAGACATCTGAGACTGGGGTTGAGGAAAGGGAGATGGAGGGAGAGAGTTGTATGGGTTGTACGTTGGGAGGGAGGAATAAGGGAGGGTTACTTTGCTCGGAGGCGGGACATTATAAAAGCGGTGGGGGGATGAAAATGAGTGGGGAGCAGAAAATGAAAAGCTCGTTGAGACGCTGACACGTCCCTCTCGGCCGACAGATTAGGCCGTGGTCGCCGGCGAGTTCGGGGTGGTCGGGAGCGGGGAATAGGGTCTGGGGTTGGGGCGCTCAGGGAAGCAACCGTCTCGGGGAGGGAGGTGGAGATTTTTTTGGGGTGGAGATGGAAAGGGGAGAGGGGTGCGGGGAAGGGAAAGGGGACAGTTTTGGGGAATGGGATACCGGGATCGTGAGCGAACCTGGTTGGCCGTACACATCACCGGCATCCTCTTCCCCATCGGCATAATCACCACCGACAACTACCCACCCGGAACGCGGAGAAGCAGTTTAAAAATAAAGCACAGGAAGGTGGCGGGGGACGGAGGGAAAGAGGGTGCACGAGTCGAGGGGGTGAAGAGGGGGGGAATTGTTGACTTTTCCGCACCGGGCGTCGACGCGCGGCTCTCCCCCCGGATTCAATTCTGACGGAACCGGGGAGTTATTTCTCCTTCCCCTCGCGCCGCTGCTGTGGGGCGCGCTTACACCGAACGGATACCAAGGTGGAAGTAGAGGGCCGCGGGTGGTTTCGAGCTGCCGGCCCTACGCCAGCGTCGAGGAAGTAACCAAATGAGGGGGGGAAGGATTTGTGTTTTTATGGGAGGCAGCACTCCCAACCACAGAGTGGTAGACTCAAAAATGAAGGCATTATAATAGGTATATTTTCGGTAGGGGTTATTTTTTTAATCATTTTCTCGAAATGGAAGATCGTCAAAGAATCCTATAATATGGAGAATATTTTATTCACATAATTTCAAATGGACCTTTTAAATAATCTGGAGAGGGTGGAAGGACACTTGAGGTGAAATTAATACAAGTCTTGTATGATGCTTAGGCAAAATAAAACATTGAGAAAGGCTCATCTACATAGTGCCACTCACCCCCATTATGTCAGGCGATGGAGAGTGGAAGGGTACTGCCCCCCAGTATGTTTGTAAATACGCCTTCATTAAGTTAAGTATTTCCATAGAATAAATTATGATACAGTTTGAGCTAACACTTTTTGTTGGCTATACTTTTTCATTTAAACAGCCTCGAGTTCCAAAACTCCTTTCTTAACTAAAAATTCCCAGGTAATCATTACCAGTGGTTCTGCAGTTAAAAGATGATAGCTGAAACAAACAGAAGAAATACCCTTTGACTGAAGGTTTTAGCAGGGATTGCTTTCCCTATTTATCATTTCGGGATATCCTGCTGCGTAGTGAGCAGAAAATATTCAATACGCAGCTAAATGCCTTGAAAAGATTACATAGAGAGAAAAAATTATCGATACTTACGGTTAGCTAGCCTACCACGTCTTTTATGTTGTTAATATCACTTCGATTTTAATTACAAACACAAAAAAATCCTCAAAGTATTAAACCTCTTCAGCATTTTTTAACTTCAATTATTTTCGATTCTCATGCCTTGACTAAGTTTCATAATTTCGATAGTGCTCCACAAAATATATATTTCCGCCTGGTGTATCAGTTTCAACCTTATCCCGAATACTTTACCACGGATATTTAATTTACTGCGCCAAGGAACTGTAAGATAATAATCACATCACATGAACCTAAGTGGAATTATTAATATGATACGATGAAATTGGTTTACACCAATTTTTACGACAAAAATGTGTACGAATTGTGACAAATAAAAATGTTTTAAGTTAAACTAATTTTATTTAAAACGACCGGTTTCGTCAAAGAGCCGATATCATACGGTAAAAAACACAGGATTTTTGTCGTACATACACATGGTTGAATGGCTTAAAGAAATTTTGGTGGAAGGGGGCTTGGCTAACGATGGTAGGGGGACGAATGATTCCAGGAAATGAGTCTGCTTACTAGATTTATTTTAGGATTTTTTTGGAATCATTTAAAGCCGCCGTGGAAAATCAATAAATTTACGAATAAATAAAATCCTAAAATAATGTAGTGGACTTAGGTATATCAGCGCATAGCATGGTCAACAATCCTCCATTCGCCGTAATTATTGGAACAGCCAGGGGTGGGATGAAATCACCATATAGTATAGCTATAAAATCCGATTTTAAGGAAAGGACGATCTAAAATTTAAAATGTAGACAAGACTACAACAAAGCGACAAAGAAAAATATTCCTTCGTCAATGGTGCAGTTGAGAAGTGGAAAGGCTTGCCTGAAAATATCTGAAATCCTTTCCCAAAGAGCCTCAAAATATTCAAGCGGAAGCTTAAAAAAATTCCACAGCGAAGTGATACATATGCATGTATATTTTTCTAATGGCCGCATTACGTGCCTTCAGGTATTGGCCTGTAGTAGCATGCTGAATAAAAAGAGTAACATGCTTCTCATATATTACACCGTCACTCAGCGAGATTAAATGAAAATTTTGGACTCAAAAATATCTGACTAACCAGGACTCAGGTCATTGTCGAAAATTGTCGTTTATAAGTAATATTAGAGAACTATTTCCTCGAAAGCCATCAAACTGGAACAGACCCTAAAACATGGGAAAGAACAATATTTTAACCATGCCATCCTTTTCGTAAATGTCACAACCGACATAAAAGCACGCAATGGAATATGGAAGATTTAGTCGCTGCCGTTGATGCAACTATTGAAATAAAAAACTCACACCTATTTGGAGAAAAATATGACCATTTATTAATTGAAATGAAAAAAATTCCCAAGAACTTAATTTTGTAATGTTAATAAAACTTACAAAGCCATAGTGGAAGCCTACTAGCAGGAGTAATGACCAGAGGGCTCAATTTATTATGATTTTTTAACATCTTCAGGTTTACCCTAGTTGTGTTATTTTTGGAACATCATGTTTTACTGGAATACATCAGAAGACCCATATCCTGATGTGTGAATTTCACGCTCCTTAGGGATTTAATATTAGGTAAGCTTTAACCTCACCTATCGACGAAATATAGGGTTGGAATACTACGGCTTTGAGTGATGTGGACACTAAAAATATTAGATCAAAAAGAATGTTATCGAGAGTTTAGGACAATTAATTACTTTTACTAATAACTAATTTACTATTCAATGGCTCTTTGAACACAAAAAAATAGTTGACTAGAATTCAAACACAGAAGCCACAATTCCGTAGTATTCAAGCTAGAATTCAAATCTCTCACATGATCAGAGAAAAATAAACGAGTGAATCCGGAAATTAAGTAGAAGGAAATCTAATCCTAACAATAAATATAGTGAACAAAGAATAATACGTAACTCATTCCGTTCTATCCAAGATAAAGAGCATCGAATCGAAACTGTCTTTTCGAATCGAAACATCGAATCGAAACGAGCAGGGTAACCGCGCGAATGTCCTCTCGAATTTCACTTGATAACTTATTCTCTTATCAATAACGACGCTCATTTCACTGGGAAAATCCAAAACCAGATAGGCACATTTTCAAAATTCTAAATAGGATGATGCCGCAGGGAAGACGGATTCCATACCCTTTATCCCAGAAGAGAAGCGGATATGCAAAGCTTACAACCATTCGGCGCCATTCCTCTCTTCACTCTCCTCGCCGTCCCCAGGACCGCTAAAGGAACCCAGATGAGCAAAAGAAAATACTTTTTTCACATTTCCTCGGTGATTAAAAACGACGGCATCTTGTTTGCCTTCACTCCAACGACACCGTTCCCCCACTTCCATCATGCCGTGTCGATATCTGCATCTATATCTTACCCTGTCAGTCGTTATGAAGGTGTACGGTATGGTGTGGTGCTTTATCAACAGCCATGGAAAATTATTGAAGGCAACTGGTGATTATTGGTGACCCGCACATTTTTTATATCAGGAAGTTAGAGTTGTCGTACATTGTTTCCTGCTGTTCATAGGAACAGTGCAAGTAAAAAGGAATTGCTTAAATCATCAAGAATGTGCATTGATGTAAAATCGATGCGAATCCATACAGCCAAACAAAGGAAACAATGTTATTGAGAGGGAGGGATTGTCCGAGTTAAATGTAAAATAGGAGAGCAAAATGTAGAGCAGCTGGAACAGTTTACGTATCTTGGAAATGTATTGTACAAAGACGGTCACAGTAGTAGGACATTATCAGAAGATTTGCGTTGGGCAGAGAATCTTTCACAAAAAAGAGGAATTTGAGGACAGGGTCATTAAGTGAGAAGGTTAAGAAAGGTTAGAGAAAAGTTTGATAAAGAGCGTAGTTTTGAGCGGTTCGAAAACATTTATCGTTGAAGTGAGATAATAGTATCACATTGGAGGATTTTGAGGCGTAAATGTGGACAGGAATAATTTTGGTAAAATGGAAGGATAGGGAATCAAACAAAAAAGTATTAGGCAAGGTGGGGAAGGAAAGAGTGTTGTTGGGAGAACTTCAAAAAAGAGAGGAGGAAGAAAGCGGAGCATTTTGATTGGCGATGAAATACTGAACACTGTTATAGAGGGGAGACCTTTAGGCAAGAGATTTAGGGGTAGGAAAAGAATAGACATATTGGACTGAATGAAGGGAGGTACGATGTACGCGGAACCGAAAAACAGTTCATTGCAATGTTGAGTGTTAGCTTTTGCATTTACGAGGCTAAAGTATTTAGGAGCGTACGGTCTGTGTGCAACCAAAAAACTACCTGAAACGATAAAGACTATCAAATTATAATAATCGTGCATCACCCTTTTCAACACTCTAACTTACTGGTCTGATCTTTTCCAAAAAATGTGCCCTTGGATTGAATTTATTTCCCCCATACTGAACTCTCGCGTTTGTATTTATCTAATGAAAAATCGTCTACTATTTTTAGTTATTCAACAATGACGTGACATTTTGCGTTAGCTCGTAACGATTCCTCACGAAAAGACGGGCTTTTGTCCGTACCCTGCAAAATTCGGAAATTGGATCCTCCTGCACGAGATCCCAAATTCTCGACTAGCATTCGAACAACCATCCCAGGCTTTTCCGCTCGAAAATTTTCCTACTCCCTCTTAGATGAACCCATGTTTACTCGTTAATTCTTGATGACGCGAGTAGAAAAAAGAAAAAGACGGCGACATTTGCAGCACCGAACTGGGACTCGCCATAACCTTCCTCACCGACGGTGTCGTTCACTGGGAGAGCGGCGCGCTCGCAAGACACGAGGGTGGTGGTGGAGGAGGGGGAGAACGAGGGGGAGAATTCGCGATTGCAAAGGTTTTCCCGGAACTCACTCCCCCTTCCCACCTCTGCGATCTCTCCCGCCCCTGAGAGTGGAATTTGAGTACCCATACCTTGCGTGGGAGAGAGGCCTCGGTTTTTAAAGGGGACTTGACCCGATCCCCGGGTCGGGATAGTTGCGGAGGAGGAGATTTATATCATTCTCCGAGGCCTGTCGATGTAAATCATGACTGTAATGTGGAACAGCAATGGGGAAAGAGGGGGAGATGTGACCGATAAAAAAAGAGAAAGAAACTGACTCCGACGTGGCGTGAGCGAAAACCATTCGTCGGAAGAAATGTACCGGAAGAAATGTCTCAATGTGAAAGTCTTACTCATGTTTCATCTACATCCGAGTGCGCCACGTTTTCTTGCGCCGGGTACTAGCTTTAAGTGATCTTAGAAACAGCTTATCATCATATAATTTACAAATTTTTCGGTGACAAAGTTACTACGGAAGAAAATCGTGATAAAAAATATATGGAAGTTGCGCCTCTTACACTTCGAAACACAAGAACCATAAAAAACATGGGCATTACATTTTTAATAAATAATTTATTAGGTGATTTTGCCGAAGACATTTTCATTTGCCTGTTTTCTTTACAAAGAAAGGGATACGCTTACTATAAACGATAAGAATTAGAGGTAGGTGAACATAAAAATTAGCGAAATTAATGTAAAACATATTAAGCATAGCTAAGGGTGGTGAAAGGTAGCAGTTTCACCATTAGGCATTGGTGTCGCAGACCGAGTGGGTCGGCCCGGCATCAGTTGCCACAGCTGCTATCGAGAGTGAAGTGCACGGTATCGGCCGAAGTATTGCGATGTGGAAGGCAACGGGAAACCACCACTTAGTTTCACTAGAATGTGCTGCCTTGCATTCAACTTATGATGTAATGGCAACGCCTCCCGGTAAAATCTTCCGGAGGTAAAATAGTACCTCAATCGAATCTTCGGGTGGGGACTACTGGGAGGGGAACATCAATCAAGGATGAGATTTGTCTAAAATGCAGGGTAGGGATATGAAGTGTGAGATCATTGGGAGTGTGCGGGAAGTTGGAAAACGCTAAGATGGAGACGGACCGATTGGGAATCGACATCCTAGGAGTGAGCGAGATTAAGTGGGCAGGGGCCGACGACTGCTGGATCGACGGATATAGGGTGATATGCTCAGGGGACGAACAGAAAATTGCAAAGGTTGGCATCATACTTAAGAAGGAGTGGTCAAGAAGAGTCAAAAACGTGCTGGCAATACAAAAATTGACTACATCCTCGTGAGAACGAGATACAGAAAACAGGTTAAGTAATGCAAGAGCTACACCGGCGCAGATACAAATAGCGATTACAACCTGGTGGTCATGGACAGCCAGCTGTGATACAAGAAAATCAAGAAAGTGACACAGGAACTCAGATGAAACACAAAAGTTGGAGGAAAAGTAGGCAAGAGGAAAGTTCACCACGATCATTGACAGAAAAATAGAAGGAATAAAAGCGACTAGCATAGAAGAACGATGGAAGGAAATGAAGAATATCATAACCGAAGTAGCAGATGAACAACTCGTGAGTAAGACGGCGCCAACCAAACAGCCTTGGATAACAGCTCAAATAAGATACCTCACAGAGGAAAGAAGAAAATACAAAAATCCAAGAAATGAAATTGAGGAAGCCCTTTATAAGAAGCTGCGGAACCAAGTCAGACGAGAGTGCAAGAATGCCAAGAAAGAGTGGATAGAAAGCTGCTGCGAGGAAATCAATGACAACATAAGGAAAGGAAACAGAGATACTGCTTATAAACTGATGAAGACACAATTCAGAGTAAGAAAAACAAAATCCCATAACGTCCGGGATCCTAATGGAAAAATACTGACAGAAGATGAAGACATTGGGAAGAGATGGAAGGGATACTTTGAAGACCTGTATCAAGAGCCCGATCCATTTAAAGGTGACTTACTTAAAAAATAATGCGTTATAAAGAAGACGACCTGGGCCCGGAGGTACTGAGAAGTGAATTCGACCAAGCGGTGAAAGACCTACGGAACAGCAAGGTACCGGGAATTGATAAAACAAACAGAGAAGTCATCAATGCACCCGAGGCCAACCCAAAGGATACCCTATTTGAAATAACGAAAGATATCTACGACAGGGGAAGACAACTTGAAGACTTCGATAAGAGTGTAATGATGTCAATACCGAAAAAACCTAGAACATATAAGTGCGAAGAACACAGAACATTGACTTCTCACACATCGAAAATACCTACTCGGATAATCAGCCGGCGATTAGAAGGAAAGGTAACAGAGGGCCTCTCGGAAAACCAAAGCGGATTCGGGAAAAACCGAGGAAGAAGAAACGCAATAATCAGCTTGAGAGTACTGGTGGAATAATTGATCCAGGTAAACCTAGCATGTGGCATTCGTAGACTTAGAGAAGGCCTTCGACAATGTCGAATGAAACAAACGCCCTAGTGACGGCTTGTGGGGCATTGTACAGAGGAACGATAGATGAACCGACTTTCGTGAACTCTCAAAATCATCCCAATAGACTTAATTAATGCTTTGAATCTACCATTTTCTTCGTCTCTCCTTCTTATATTCCCGGATGATTAACTATTCTCCAAGATCTGACATTATTACCGGCGTAGAGGTTTCGGAGTGTAGAGTGATAAAGGCTTACGGCTTAATCACATCACCTTTAAAGGTAAGAAATAAGCTATTCGCGGAAATTTATTTATAGAAGCCCATAATGTTGACATGAGCATAGTGCCTCAATGTGGAATGTAACCAAATTGCATTAAAATAAAACCATGCAAATTTCAACAATGAAAAATTGAAACGCGTAATGATGCTGACTGACGCGGCATTACTAAAGTTGAAATTTCCATTGAGAATTCATCATGCGCACATGACTGATCTGTCAAACCGAAAGGTAATATAGGAAAAGTTTCAGTACACGCAGGTATAACCTAGCACTTATAAGGTACCTGTACAACGTACAACACTGATATAGAAAACTGTTCAGCGACTAAAATTATACACTTACTAACTTGAAATAACCACATGAAAGAAGAAAATCATCGAGTATCCTCGCCAAGTATCATCAAGAGTTACGTCAAGTATCCTGGTATGCTAAGATATTTCAGTTTACCTATAGTACTTTCAATAACTCAAATAATGTCATATTCTCTTTATAAGATTTACTGTTGATTCTGTTATCTATGTATATTCACGCGTTTATTGTTTATTAGAGGACGATGGATACCGGCAACATAAAAAGTGATTCTAGCTTAAGAGTTCGTCGACGGTGAGGGGAGTTCCAAGCAAATGGAAATTTAAATATTGCATAAAATGGAATATTAAATGATAAACGCATAATTAAAAAAAATTTAATTGATTATCAACTAAGGTTGGTTTATGTATCTACTCAGTTTTCTCTATAGTCTGTCATGCTTTTCATTGCTGTGCAGGTGGGGCTCGAGGGTATCCTTCTTGAGTTTTTCCATGAATACCAACCATGATATTTCCCTTTCAACTTTACTTGTAATGGAAACTTCCAACGATCCTTGGCCCTGGTCCACCGTGTGCGCTACGAGGTGACCGATTCAAAGTATCAACCTTAATTTCCTATAAAAATGTCTTTTCCTTCTCGATCCTTCACAGAACTTTTGTATTTGATCACTTTGTCACCCCGGGGATTTTTGACATTCCTTGAGAGCACCACATCTCAAACTCTATCACCCTTTTCTTTTCTGTTGCCCCCAGCGTAAAGACCTCACTTTCGTACAGAAAAACACTCCATACGAATATTTTGGCCGGTTATTTCCTGAAGTAACTGCCCATTTTGCTCAATGAAAGCAAGTTGGGCTCCTCGTAGAATATTGTCTTCGCTTGATTTATGCGGCTGGTAACCTCCTTTTTTCAACTGTGGACTTATATTAATTTACGCACGACATATGTAAACAATACCACACTCTCGAGTTGCTTGTCATCTAGAGAACAATCCGCCCTCCTTGTCTTTTCAGCTAGCCACCATGATTTTTGCTTTAGTTTTGTCAAATGATTCTATCTTATTCTTTTGTTGCCATGAGTGTTCTCCATTACTGTCAGAATAGCTTCCAGATTATGCCCATTCTGGACCAGCACGGCTGGGTCATCCGCCATGTGAAGCTTATCAACTCGCACCCCTTGGATGTAAACCATTCATCTTCCACACAATTCACACTGGGATTGTCTCTCCTTGGCAGTCACCACATGGTGACTGAAGTGGAGAAGCAAAAGTCAGGCAAGGAGTGCAACAGGGCTAATATCTATCCCCCATCGTATTCAATGGTTATATTCAGAGGATTGAGTAAGACGAGGGAAAAATTGGGTGGAAGAGAAGACTGATTGAAAATAGTATACGTCAAATAAAAGAGAAGAAAAAATAATGTGCGAATGAAAGTACCCATAGAAAATACGAGAAGAGGGTTTGGAGAAAGCAAAGTACATTAGGTACCAGGAGCAAGAAGATATGAGAAGAGCGAGGAGGAGGGAGTGGACGGCGGTTGGAAGGGGGCTGGAAGGGCCGGGCACGCGGATACCATCAGCCCCCGAAGGGCCCAGCCTCCCCTCCGAGCGGAGAATGCGACAGTAGCGACGTTGTGGAGAGATAAAAGTGGCAAGGGAAGGGTATATAGCAACAGAAAAGAGTCGGGAAGGGGGAAGAGGGAGATGGAGAGAGAGGAAGAAGAGCTTTTTTAATGCTTTGCAGCGGATGTAAAAAGGGGTCGCATGAATCATTCACAGAGAGACCTGGCACCGAAGAGAGGCAGGTTTTTGGAGTGATGGAACGAGAGCGTCGGAGTGGGGGGGAGCACTATTGACACGGGTGGAAAAGGGGGACGAGGGAGCCCAGGGTGGTGTGGAGAGGAGGATGGCTCTTTGGAAAGCCGAGGGTGATATCGCCTCCAAAGACTTTGGGAGGCCATGTTTCCGGCCTCCCGACAGGACAGTCTCTTGGTTGGTTGGTAGGGAGGGGAGAATGAATTCCTCCCTAACCACCCCTTCACTCACTCATAAAGGCCTCTTTTTAAAGGGCGGGTTATGTTCAGAATTAAGAAGGTGGGGGTGTGTGTTGGGCGTCCGCTCTAAAATGACGGAAACTTAACCGACCATCCTCTTCCCTCTGTCAATTCCGAAACACAAAGCTCCTCCCCATCCCCCATTCATTCTGGAGTCGAGTCATTTTCACCGTCCTAACTTCCTCTATCCCACTCCACGGGGACCTCGGGAATACAATCTCTGTCATTAGTACCAACCTAGACAGGTTAAGAATTCTAAGTTTAAAGTATGCCCGGAATAGCATACCATAAATGTCGACTAATGCTAATAGCTAAGGGCTACTTGAAGTTTGCTTGTCTTAAATATAGTAGTGAGAAATTACTGGGTAATGAAATGATATTTTAAAGAATAGCCAGTAATGGAAAAGAATGAAAGAAGTTCGCTTCGATATTTTGGAAATGTTGAGAGAATGGATGAGAGCTGAACAGACACAATGAGAGAGGAGCGGATGATTTGAGAGGAAGGGTTGCCTAGGCTAAGAAAGGCATGAGTGGTTGTGGGCCAAGAGATACTCAAGAGGTGGAATATCAAAAGTCTTAGTGGAAGAAGAGCACGTATGGCACATTGTATGAATTTGATAGAGTTTAAAGATGAATATATGGGCAGGGCATGAAGGATTAAATTAGTACTAGCCAGTAATAATTACCTCAGTGGTCACATAAAATCAGGCTTTTTTAAATTTCGACAAGTCCGATAGAGAGCGAGAGACGAAGAATGTATGTATGTATACACGCAAGTCTCCGGGAAATACTTAATATTTAGGCAATTATATTAAAGGAAACTATTAATATAAAAAAAGTAATCGATCTTTCATAAGAAACTCAGATAAACAATGGGTACCATTGAGGAATCAAGCTTTAATTTTTTTGTTTCAACCAGGATTATTATGCTACATTGATGACGGGGACGTTGAGTAGGGATGTTAAGACAAGACTCGTAAAAACTCTGATATGGAGCGTACGGTGAAAACGATGTACGGAGCGGAAACGTGGTCACTGAAGCAGGAGGACAGACGTAGATTGGAGGCTTTTGAAATGTTGGTGTGGAGAAGAATGGAGAAGGTGAAATGGACCGAAAGGAAAACAAATGAGAAAGTACTGGAGACGATGGGTGAGGAGAGGGGTTTGTTGAGAGAAATCCTATGGAGGCAGGAAAAATGGATGAAAGGCATATTGAGCGGTAGTGGAATGTTGAAGAAGTTAATAGAGGGGAGGATGTTGGGCAAGCGAGGTAAGGGCAGGAACAGGATAGGGATGTTGGACGGGATGAAGGAAGGAAAGAAGTACACAGAGATGAAGAGGGACCTCATATAGATTAGGTTGCTAGGTGGGGAGTTACAAAATGTTTATTTGATAGTTGTGCCCATCCAAAAACCTACCTTATCCGGTAGATAACCTAATAATAATAATTATATATTATATATAATTGTATATTATATAAATAAATAAATATATATCCTTGAAATTGACGCTCTCCGGCGACGCACAAACACACAAACACTCGGATAATAAATATTCCACACACAGAAACATAAAGGTAAGACACTTACAGTAGATATTGACGTTTCGACGGCACCTCCGTCGTCATCAGATTCTGATGAAGACGGAAGTGCCGTCGAAACGTCAATATCTACTGTAAGTGTCCTTCCTTTACGTTTCTGTGTGTGGAATATTTATTATCCGAGTGTTTGTGTGTTTATGTATATATATATATATATATATATATATATATATATATATATATATATATATACATACATACATACACGAACATCTATGTGTTTATGGTATATACATACTATAAAAATGTATATATATACATAAATTATAAATACAACAATTTATTCCTCTCGACATTTCAATACCTATACATTCAAATAAAAATTGAATGGAATAAAATAATCGCTGCAATTTTCAAGTTTTTAACCATCGGGAAAGAACACATTTGAAAAACTTACATTCCCCAGAATTAGTGAGATCATCATAATTCCCAAGGTGCACCAAGTTTGGCCCATCTGCATAGTGTACGTTTTAAGTTACTGCACGAAAATGGACCGAGAACAGCCACTTGCTCTCGCTTTTACGACACAATTTACCTTGCATACCCATGTGTCCGACAAAGTAAATATTAAACACTCCTTTACAGCGTGAATAGCTTCTTTATGATGTTCAAAGCCACATTATGTATGTTATACCAACCCATGTGCCCTTACTTATAGGTTAGGAGCAAGAATGGAAAGGGTGCATGCATGGGAGGAAAACTGGGAGATATCCTCGGGGCGACCTCAAGATGAAAACCTTTAACCTTGATCAAATACGAGGAAAACCTCGAATTTACGACTAGCACCACTCATAGATTTACACCCGAAAACATTTTTCACGGGATGAATTGAACCGGTGGACACAATTATTAGTTATTTATGATATTTTCTAAGGGAGTAATGCCAGATGAAACATCGTTCATATCCTCGGCGTCTTTGCTTCCTCTGCACTCCCATACCCTTAAATAATGGGAGATGAGATGTAGAATGTGGGTCCGTCACTCAGGTTCTCGCGTGAATCTGCCAAAAGTGGCGAATTTGCGAGCGGCCATCAGCTCGACGCCGACGTCTCTGCATAAATCTCCGGAATAAGGTCGTCAGTCACACTTTCGCGTACTCGCCCCTGAACTCTCGTCCGCACTAGCGGGAGGGAGGCAGCAAAATTGGAGCATAGGAAGCAGCCGGGTTGGGGGGAGGGGAGTGAAGAGCGGTGGGTCGATTTCCGTCCGAATTCGGGGAAGTCGGAGGAATGCGACCGGTCGCACATAGAAGGTCTCTTCCCAGAAATTCAATCTATTGACTCTGCGGGTCACAGAGAGCTCGCGCGCCCGTTCGACCGACATCGGCTGATGCTGCAGCGTTGACGGGGACGGAAGAAGCGTCTCTCCCCACTCCACCCCGTAAGTGCATCGTGTGGAAAGCACTGCACCGACGTATGCCAAGGAATCTAGAACCCCTGCGGAGACTGTAGAAAGGCACTTCCACCTTTCATGAAAGAATTAGTACCGCGATACGCCCTAGGGAAATGCGGAAAAATGAGGGAAAAGAAAAAAATGCCATTCTGTCATTGACTAAGGTCATGGACTGATTTCTCCCGAGAAATAAAAATCATTTCTTCTTAAAAGCGAATTATTCCTACTTCAACGCATCGAGAACCCAGTTTTCCTTTTCCTTCACTCTCGAGGCGATTTTATTAATAAATGTAAACCTGAAACACGTGTGAACGGCAACGGTTTTTTTTTGACATATATACAAAAAAATTAATATTAGATTCGTGCATATACAAAAATTTATAGAAAAATGGTTATTCTAACATCGCACGGCATGGGATTTCTGTTTATTTGATATAAAACGGGAAAGAATTAAATCTAAGAATTGAGATTTTAAGGTAACTAATGTATTGTCTTCACATCTCGACGATCCACGATCAAACACGGGCGGAGGCAGATATTTTAAATGACAACCAAATTCCTCAATCGGGTGCCATATGCAGAGCACCTCAAGTGGAGTACGCCGTCCGCCGGATGGGGCGTTAAATTCTATGAACCTTTGGTGACTTTTGTTAAGAGTAGGCTAATTCCGACATCGGGTTTCTCTTCACCCTTCCTTCATTCCCTGAGAATTTAACTTAAACCAAAATCAGTCACAACTGTACTTAATAACGCATATTAATTCAGCTGTCGGTGTTGCCTCCCGTAGAGGCTACTACATACAACTACCAATTGACTATACAAATCACATCACATTGCTGTTACTTCACCCTTAAGGGGTCGACAAATAAACAATATATAATAGAGAGAATACCTTGAATGAAAATAGGTTAAGTACGGTAGAGCTGTTCGTTAGCGGAGAATTTCAGCAAACCAAAAAGAGTGATGATCAGTGATTATTTTGACATCAATAGAATGCGATTTTTTCTGTGTACCTCAATAAATTTTCTTGACCTAACATATGTCCACCGGGAATGAAGTTTGACTGTCCTCATTCGCCCAGGTTTTACACATTTACTGGTTTACCATCACCGTCAAGTCAACTCCGAGCTCGGTGCGACAGCATTCCCGATATTCCATTCTTGATTGATCAAACGGTCGAACCATTCCGCCCATCCGATCCGGCGACCACGTTCGATTAAACATGAATCGATACGCAAAACTCCGAACTGCTCGGTGACTTACCCCTCTCACCATATTCACATCTTCCTCCACCCCTCACCTGAAATCCCTAGGCACCTCCCCGCCAGTTATTTATCAAGCCCCGGCGGCTTCTCGCCTCCCACAAACATTTACCCGAGATTTCGACATAAGGTGGCACTCCCTAACAGATTTCTCAAACGTGAAACAAACAAACAAGCACTTCGGGACGGAGGAAACAAATGCATAAAAATCCTGACGAAGTCCCGTAATTTCGCGCTTCAACGGGCTTGGGGTGGCTAGGCAAGTAACGTAAACAAGTCTCAATTTTTTCTTATCATACCCCCTCCCCGATATCGCACAATCTCCGATATTTCTTAATTCATTTTCTTTCAGCGACACGAAGCTCGGGTTTGTTCCGTCCTAAAGATAGACATCGAAGATATTTTTCGGGTCGAATGTGGAGCCGGTGTGCGTGGGTTCAACTAGAGAAAGGAATCCGAGTCCCGGAAATATACTCTTCACATTATTGAACTCTTCCCTGCTTCACTGAGCGTTCGAACACGATCTCCGAAGATAAACACGGCTAGGAAAAAAGGTGATATTTTTTATTTTCCAAGAGAGAGCAATTTGATGAAAACGTGCAAAACATATCATTAGCGAGATAATTAAATAGAAGAAATAATTACAGAAATTTTTGAAAGGTGGAGCATTTTTGACTTACTTCTAGGGGAACGGATACAGATTTTCCCTTGGATTTCGTGCAAGAAACAGAATTGAACCCTTTCATCAAAAATCCTTCTCCGAATATCATCAGGAAATGAGGCTGTCAGCAACAAGTATGCTGCTGCATTGACATGATAAAACTCTCCTTTCCATTAAAAATAAGGTTATCTTAATATAGACCCTTCTATCGAAGAGATACGATATATCTACCTAATCTCGTATTAACGCGGGGTCTAGGCAACAACAGCTAGAAAAGAAGGACGATTCCACTATTGAGTGTACGGATTTGATTCTAAAAATTTCTATTTTCTCTACATTAATGAAACGGAGACAATTTCAAACACACTCCTCGAAACAAATACCTTTAGATAAGAAGTCTAAAAGATTCATACTTTTTAAGGACCTCTGGTATGTACCACCATCTTAAAAGCCATCTCAACGTAACACACCTGTTTCAAAGGGAGCATTGTCTGGTTTCTCATTTTATTAATACTACGATCGATGAAATATTTCAATGAATTAACAGTCCGGATTGGAAATATTATAGATCTATATAAACACGTTAAAAACATACGCATAGTTTCGCACACTTTCATGAAGTGAAAACGCCAAAGTCAGCTAGCAATGGGATATCAAAATTTTGATGCAACCACGGAAGATTTTATATTGAGGTTTTTCTGTAACATTTAATTTAAGACAAAATTCAATCCAAACGTTTAGCATAATATTTATACAGATATCAGAATGGGAATCGGAATGTGTAGGGCTTAACAAGAGAGAGAGACGGGATAGTTCGTTATCGGCAGCATTTTTAGTAAATACGATCAAATATAAGAAGACTAGAATGGGAAGGGTTAGTCCTGGGAATATATATGAGCGAGGGGATAATTAATAACGGTTCAGACATGATAAAAAATTAATGAGTCAGATTCCAAAGGAATAGAAGCTTTTTTGTGAAAAAGTTACAGAAACAATCCTCCGAAGTTATTAAACACAAGAAAGTGAAAGCAATGAGATTCCCTATTCTAAGGACAGCTTAAAAAATAAGACGGAACTAACTAGAGCATGTGAAGCAGTTCATGTCTTTGGGCAGTATTTCAGAGAAAAAGGGACATTGCAATGGGGATATTAGGAGAAGAACGGGGTTATTGAAAGTGGCATCTGCAAGAAGAAAAGAATTGATAATAGGACACACTAAGAGTAAACATTTGACGGAATGATCAATTACGGTTCAATATTAAGCGAAGTTCTTTATGGATGGGGACCTGGTCTTCACTGGTGGCGACCCAACAACCCCCGCCCCACGCCCCTGCGGCAGCTTGCGGGATATTTTGTAGATAACCATATGTAGATATGGTTATCTAAGAACTGTAATCTATGGTTATCTATGGAGCTGTATATGATTTGCCCTGGGCGTCATTTTTATTTTCGCAGCGTTATGACAGTTGCACGAAAGGTTTCCTGCTTATTGTGGTCAAGAATTGTGCGAAATTGAAAAGGATTCCCTCAAATCTCTCCCTTCTGCAGTCAATTTCACTTAACTTCTCGCTATTGAAGTAGTGCGAGGCTAAAAGTATTTCCTCTCTATCAACGCTTCACTCGAATTGTTTATTTAAAATTGAATTTGTCAAACAGTTTGATATAATTCTATAAAATATGGCATGATAATGATGTAATTATTGTAAGGTAATCTACAAAGGCTAAAATGCTTTCGGGAATGAGAAAGATTGGGTTAAACGTTGAAACATGAGAGCAAAAACTAGAGCAGATGGAGTAGTTGACCAATATTGGAAGCGTTTCGGACCAAGATGGTCTAAGTAGTAGCGAAATTAGATGAAGAATTGGGTTAGGCAAATAATCTTTCACAAGGATGAGGGAATTGAGGATAGGGACGTCACGTTAGGATGTTAAGAAAAGGATCTTTAAAACTTTGATATGGAGCGCGTTTGTGAACGGCGCGAAAATATGGTTTTTGAAGCAAGATGATAATTTTGAGATGTGGGTGTGGAGTAGGAAGGAAAAGGTAAAATTTACAAAAAGGAGAATTAAAGAGTAAGTGCTAGGCAAACGAGGCAAGTTCTAGACCGGGATCCCGGTCAAGACGAATGATTTTTACAATTTTTACAACAGTTGCATTGTAATGTCACCTCCATCAATTCCTATGAAAGGAGGGGGCATTAAACAAGCGAGGTGGAGGGAAGAAAAGGATAGGCATCTTGAATGGAATTAAGGTAGGAAGAAAGTACGTGGAATAGAAGAAAGGTTAACTGTAGTGAGGGCGTCGCGTTATGTTAGGACAGGCTGACAAAAGCATCGGTTTTCAGTCCGTACTCATCCAAAATTTACTTCAAATGGTACACCATCAATAATAATAACCTAATGGGTTAAATTGTACGTTAATGTACTTGTTATCAGTGGTTCTCAAGCCAAATGATCCCTAAATATTTTGATGCTTCCTCCTTCCGAAAAATTTCTCTACACGTGTCCAGTTTAATTACTAAATTACGTATTTGTGCGCGGAGTAACAAGTACTCGTGAAGTATTCAAGCGAGACCTGACTAACGCGATATAACACCTTTTCTTAAATGCTCTATTCAAACATTACCACAACATTCGATTCCCCACTATAACCCCCTCCAAACAGTAATTTCAGTGTGTGCGAGTGAAGATGGAGCAGATAAATCTCCGCTGGTCCCGAGACTTCACATATGAGCGACGAGAGCGCGTTCCTCGCGGAAAATAATAATTCCTCGGGCGGGGCGGTAGAGGGAGGGGGTGGGAAGAGAAGGCTCCGGAAGCGGAGACGAGAGAGACCCAGACGCTTCACCCGGTGGCAAAGCGGGATGCTCCGAATTTTTTTATTTTTTTTAAACGGCAACGCGCAAGATTTTTTTATATATATCTATGGAAATAAGTCCGTCCGGATGCCAACGGCGACCCTCATCCATCACAGGGACACAGAGTGCGGCGATAAATGGCGGAAAGAGGAAATTTATAGAGAAGCATATAATCGAGCTTCCGCCTCGATTCGCGTTCTCTCGCTCCAGCGGCCAATCACCAAACACCCACGTAGCAATTCGCTAGCTCCTGGCGGTGCTTTGAAAAAAAAAACGACAAAGAAAAGGGAGTCAAACGTTCCAACGACTAACGAGAGCGAGGGAAAATCTCACTCTCTCTCAACTCGAAGAGGTAAACGGCGGCTTTCATTTTTGGGTTCAGGAAGGGTTTTTTTTTGTGTTTTCAGAGTGGAGATATGCTCGGGGGTATTACTTTAAAAGACTGAATTTGACAACTTGTAAAGAGCTCCTACCTACCTACCGCTCCACGTTTAGGAAATTATGTTAAAAGGACGCGCTAAATGTTACCGAATATAAAAACCGTAGCCTACTCCGTACATTTACCAACATGTTTTCCTAAAGAGAGACGTAACAGCCTAGTGACTGCAGCGCTGGTATACTGACCAGAGGACCCGGGTTTGGGCTGACACATTAATAATTAATAATAAACATGAATATTGATTGAAGTAAATATAAAAAAGTAAGCATTAAATCACTCCCGTTGGGTAAGGATTTTCTTAAATTATTTATTTAAACAGCGAAAGTTTGACTTCTTACGCGATATTAAATATTTAATGTTCTATGATGCACTGAATTCTCATTCAGGAATGCGGCATCTTTATGCGCAGAGCATAAGGGTTCTGACCAGGGGGCCCAGGTTCGACTGGATTTCACAAAAACAGTGGATTTTACGGTTATCAGATCTTTCTGGAAATCAGTAGACTGCATAGAAACAAGACTCCTCCCCTGATATGGGAATTTTAAACACCGCAAAGGAATTAGTATTAGATGAGCCTTATCCTCATCAATCAAAACAACACTAATTATTCTGGTTTGGTGAAACAGCTTGCATCACTTATATATGCAATATAATTCATGAAACTACCATGTTGTGAAGGCTGTTTTCTGAGTTAACCTTCACATGAGCAAATCAGATTAAAATATAAAAAGACTTGATGACTGACATGGCGAAAATTTATGAACAAAGCTCAATTCCTCTTGTGCATACAGAACTAGTATTGTTTGAAATTATATTTCCTGTAAATATGATGTATGGTAAATAAATTGCCAAAAAGTTGTCCTTCCATACCTCAAGATGGGTGATCTATTTCCTTTTAATAACAGAATTACAGTTTTGGGGAAATGTATTCTTGCATTGCTCGAGTAACTTTATTTTACCAATCCACAAAATATATATTTTTCAGGAACAACTACTTAAGGAAGTGTTTGTACAATTAACCATGGGAGTGGCCAGTTATTTCATCCGCTGCTCATCTCTATGGCATCTTTTTTAAGGCAAGAATTTTCAATATCGCAAAACAAAATTTGGAACACCAAATATAATAAGCACTAGATTAACAAGAGTTCAGTAGGAATACAGGGTTATAGTTGTATGATGCAAAATACTACATAAAACTAAACGACTAAATAACTATCCTTTGCAAATTACTATATTGCAACCAACACATCAAATGCGTATTTCTTACCAGATTAAAGTCTCCTGATCATAGGGTTTTAAGTTGATCCAGTGAAAGAATTAAGCAGGGGGAACAGATCAAGTACTTGGCAGTATTTATGGGCAGTAGCCCCGAAACCGGTCTTTGTCCATCATGGCCATGTCCAGCATGGGTTAAAGCGCAACAGGGATGACATCGGTACGGATAAAAATGGAGAGGGCAGAGTGGAAAACTAACCGCAACGTGAAAACTAACCGCAACGTTTGAACTACGGTGAGGGATGAGTGCAAGTTGCCAGATAAATTTCAAATGATAGAAAAATAGTTAGAGAAGATATTGACTGATACAGAGGGATATCATAGGTAGTAACAGAAGACAGAAAGCCCGGGAAAAGAAGAGAGGACGGCATCCTGGTAGACGAGGAAGGGAGATGGCTGATGGATGAAGAAGGAAAGAATGTTGCACAATTAAGGAAAGCCACGGTACGTGTAATGCCTGTACCCAATATTCGTTTGGGATCTTTCAAAGGCATCATTTGACAGGGAGATAACCGATGAATGAACATGCCCACGAAGGGCACTCGCATCAATGGACACTTCCCTAAAACTTAGTCATCTGCACCGTAAAATCGATCACTGCGCATGACATCTGGTTTATACATACCCATCAAGCTCATCCCCTCTGCTGCACTTACCATACTAACACTTCCCGTCCCGTCCATCGACATCAACTTGGTGAACGTGAACGGTCTGTTTAGTCCGTTCGGAATAACCTAGCGGGCACTCAGTGACATACTGCGCAGATAGGATTTCTTTGACCGGGACGTGAACCACGGATCCTTCGACTTGCTGGACCGAAGCTCTAACTACTTGAGCTATCGAGGAAACATAATTTACACTGAAATCTGCGGAAGGTTTATGTAACCAAGTGTCCCGATTCTTCGGCCAGGAGAAGGTGTTAGAGAGCTGTGCCACCCACCAAAGGAGAAATGGACAACGACAAGAGGAAAGGACAGTAGGGAAAGCAATAATACAACGCCATTAAGGATAGGAAAGATCCGATACATCTGTGGTTTAAGTTCCGGTCCAGGAAATATTTTTGCACTTGTGATCTGCTTCATTCCTCTCCTGTGTTTGTCTTTTATGTGCTCCTATCTCCTTTTCCTTATATCTTACCCATGTGAATGAATATTTGTTCGCCAATCTATATATATATATATATATATATATATATATACACACACACACATATTGGGCAGAGGTTATATACATACAAAATATTCTGGGTCTTGTTTACATTTGCTTACAAGTGCCTACGAAATGCAATCCCGCTTTGGGAGGAATTCTAAATCTGGACTCGCCCTAGCCATAATTAGTCACTGAGTATGACGTATTTTGTACAAACACCTGTCATTTAAAACCCAATACTGAATTTATTTCCTCTCCAGTGTGACGTTAACCGCCAGGTAACTGGGAACAGACTATAGCCACAGATTTGACGGGCGATAGAAATTGTTATGTGTTTATGTGGATGGGTGGGAAGGAAGGGCAGGAGGAGAGATAGGGGTCGGCTATTACTCAGTCAGTCAGCTGGGGGGGTGGGAGGGTAGGAAGCGTTGGGTGTTCGTGGAGGGAGGCGTGGATATGGATTGCGTTAGAGAGAGGGAGGAAAAATGGAGAGAACGACTCTCACGGTTGCTCCTCCCGGAAAAAGCATCATGATTTATGAATAAATGCATTTTTTCATCCTCTATCCTCCCCCGTCCGCTACATTAAACAATTTTCCTATTTTCAGCCACGGGGTGAAAAGCGTAGGAGATCTGGGGGCGTGATACTAGCGGTCCCCGCCACCTCTCGATCCAGCTCATTCAGGCTAACCTACAGCTTACCCCTAACCTACCCCTTACTATCCATTCTGACTGGCTAAATTCGAGCTGTTACATCAGTCCCATTCAGAACCCTTGACCCATTTAGTGCCTCGCCATGTCATAAAGAATGAAAGTTGTAAAATGTTGATCTTCGCATGCACATGTATATACTCCCACATCTCATCCACGCTTTACTCTAGCACTATATGCATATATGCTTTTCCACAAGAACAAGCATGGAATATATGCTTCTCTCGTGGCACACTTCTCCCCTGGACAGGCATTATCCTACATAACAAAATTCCAACGTAATACCACCAATGTTGAGATTACAACTAAGCATTAGCGGAACAGGAACTAGAGCCTTATCTGTAAAATGTTGCATTCATACCGACAATTTTACTTCATGTCTCTACAAAGTCGTATGGGAGGGGGTGTTAGGCCACCAGACATTAGAAATTAGTGAAATTGGCGATTATCGGCGGTCCGTGCGTATTAATTTCCCGGAAGTTCGAATTATCTAGTGAGAAATTCCGCCCTTCCAGAATTGTCTAAGAGAAAAAGGATTCATCACCCCCTTATTTCGTCTCTGTAGCAATCGATTCCCTTCTACATAACAATTCCTACAACTGTGGTGGGTAGATAAAATAATTTCCTCGGTATCACCGTTAAATTATTTTTAGTCGGATAATATTTTAAGTCGTACACGCAATCTTCTTGTATCCAGTGGTTCCAAAAACAAGCGATCTAATTATGACTATGTAAATTACTCTCCTTCGTAATAACGAATCTCCACGAAAAGGGCAGACACAATAGTGTATACAGTTTAAATACTATTAGTGATTTAAAGCTTAGTATAACTATAGTATATATCGAGAAAAAACACTAACACGGAATATAATGCATCCTAATAATGCAACCATTTCAGAGAGTAAAAATCATTCGCCTTGACCGGGATTCGAACCCGGATCCCTCGATATCCGGCCGAGTGCTTTGACCAATTAAGCTACCGAGACGTCCTCTTACACTCTAAAATTTTTGGTTAAAGCACTCGGCCGGATATCGAGGGATCCGGGTTCGAATCCCGGTCAAAGCGAATGATTTTTACTCTCTGAAATGGTTGCATTATAATGCACACATAGCGGGTGACTCCGTTAAAGTTACTGTTACAGTTTCTTGAAATAATGCATCCTCTTTTTGGTGCACACATTCATTTTATCTCGCAGGTTTCTCATTATTATTTTAATAGTATTTGAACTTAATTAAATAAGCCTTAAATCGCTTCAAATTTAGAATATGAATACAAATGGGGACACTATTAGGACAAAAACACAAATTATAAGGACCCTCGCATTTCCACTTTTAACGTTTCTTCGGTTAGTCCGCCGTCGTCGAAGTAAGAAAAATCATTTTATTGCTATGCTTTTATAGGGTTTAAATATGTACGGTTCGATGTTCGAAGTTTTCCTCAATAGAATATGAATAACTGTATAGATACTTGCTTAGATATTATATATATACACACACACACACACACACACACATATATATATATATATATATATATATATATATATATATATGTGTGTGTGTGTGTGTGTTTGTGTGTGTGTGTGTGTGAGAAGTTATACATATATATAACCTCACATACATGGAGTCTAAAGAGCCTCACATGTACACTTGAGCACACGTATTATTGGCAACAGGCAATAGGAATGTGTCGTCATTTACGGACACAGACGTGATACACGTTATCCTTTCTCTTTTTCCACCCCCATTTCCTCCATCCCCCTCACCTTCTCTCCCCTTGGGAACCACCCTTACACCTTCTAGCTCAGCTACCACCCTATCCCCAATTTCGTTCGAAAGCTTTCTCTTCTGCCGCTATTTCCGAAGTAAATGTTCCCGACGGACGACACTATCCCATGCCCTCAAACCTTCTCTTTTGGTCCCAATACTTTAGGACCAAATACGATGTCGTTGCCATTAAAGATTTCGCATTTTTGGGCGACACCGCGGAGTTTGTCACCCCAAACTCCTCCCAGAAAACGTCCGCCTTGCACACGAGGGACATGATCTGACAGAAAATGGAGCGCCACCGCATCACATTTGATTTCGCCTTCATGAAATGCATACGGTTTCTCTGTTCATTCAGTCTCCCAGGTGGTGTCCATAATTGATCGAAATTAATATCACATAAAGCAGTCTGTGTGATCTTACTGATCATTCGTGGTAAAGTGAATACTTGGCGCATTAATTTGCAAAAAATACCTAAAAACTAAAGTAGAGGGTACATTGGAGTTTTGAAGGTCGAAGTAAGGAGAAAGGTTGATAAAATACAAATGGGTGGTGGTAAATACAAGAGAAGAGGCTTCTTTGGGAAATTAGAGAAAGGCGAATGAAGTGGATGGAGTAGCTACCGTACGGTGATGCGACTTCGAAGCACAAGATAGAAAGGATAATGTTAAGCGAACGCGAAAGAAGACATAATACAGTATCCATTTGTGAACGCACGAAGGGATAAAAAGTACCCATGTGGAATAGGTAAGTGAAATAGTGTAAGGAACATGGCATCCATTCTGTGCTATGCTGTGGAAGTGTTAAATTCTTTAGAACATTACGACTTTTTGTAAAAGTTTCTGTGGTCCGCAAAAAATTCACTAGAATATTAGGTGCATATGTAAGAATTTGCATCAAAATGTTACCCAACAAGCCTCCTCGAAGGCGCGTGTCAGAGGGAGTTAAGTTGAAGTCGTTGGTTATTGCTGATTAAGGCATTTTGAAAGTTCTAATTGTTCTACGTAAATGTTTACTATCGTTTAATTGTTCAAATAAAAGAGTGGGGCGGTGTTCCTCCCGCTGATCTCATTGAATTCATAACGGGCGCGGAACTCAAAAAGTTAGACACGACCATCTAACATCCCGCGTTTACATGAAAATATATTTTTTACTTCCTTCGTAATGTTCCCATCTAATACTGCAACAAATACGAGCGGCCGCATAACAGCAGACACGCCTCGTAACACTCGCTATGGGAATCATTTTCACACGACCCGACAGGAGCACTTCGTCCTCGCCCCCGGTCTATCCATCCTCTTCTCCCGTCACCTAGCCGCTATCTGGCCCCGCCGAACCCGTCAATCAGCAGCCCCCGAGGTCGAGATCCCCTTCCGCCGGCCTCCTATCTACTGGCGATACCACTTTCGAAAATACCGATCAACGTCCAAAGCCGAATGCGACCGGCTCCACCATCGAGCGGTCGGAGTGTCAGGAAACTCTCTGGGAATCTGACAAGAGTTGTTGTCGATAACGACGATCCCAACGCCTGCACGAGGATGCAAAGCACCCCTTAACCGTCACGTCGTCACGTCACCCAGGTCGTGTCGAGGATAATAGGCGAGACCCGAGAGTCAGAGCTACAAGAGACTGCGGGTACTGACTTACCAAGCGATCAACTCACGACTGAGTTCTATTCGTTCCACTTGTCCCAAAGGGATTCAAAACGAGCACATCACTCAAAAGAGCTAGGCATTACGCAACTCATCCGAATCTACAATACTTTTCATTGTATTCTACCATTTTAGGTAGGTTTTGGATGGACACAGACGTAATATCGCCGCATTTTTTAGTTTCGTCAAAAAAAAGACACAACATGATACTTAAAACCGCATTAAACTGCTCTTCAATTACGCATACTTTCTACCTCCCTTCATTCCATCCAACATGTCTATCCTTTTCCTATCACCTCCTCGCCTATCTAACGTTCTCCCCTCTATCACAGTCTACAAGAATCCCATCGTCAACCAAAATGTTTGGCATGTACCCCACCATACCTAGCTTTTCCTCAGTCATTGTTTTCCTTTATATCCATTTTACCTTTTCCATCCTCCTTCACAGACACATCTCAAAAGTCTTCAATCTATGTCTATCGCCTTTCTTGACAACCATATTCCAGCGCCGTAGAAAACCACGCTCCATACAAAAGATTTACAAGGTCTTTTCTTATCATCCGTGCTCAAAGCCCTTATCATCAATTCCCTCCTTCTGCTGAAAGCTTCTATGTCGAACAAAATTGTTCTTCCTATGCTCCCATTGCTTTGACCCTTGTGGCTCAATACGCTTACGAGATAGACAAACCATTCCACATACTCTCATTGATAACCTTCCATTTTAATATTTAACTTACTTTCTCCTCTAATGAAAACCACATGACCTTTGTTTTGCTCTCATTGATTCTAATTCCATACCTGTCATATTTGTTTTATAATGCGCTCAGTAATGATCCAAGCGAAAAGATATCAATCAATCAATACATCAAAAGCATACACCATCTGCGATTAGGGAAAAATAAGCAACACATACAGAAATGAATATAATATATTCGGCGATCTTACTTTGGCTTTTACAAGAAAGTTTCACTATCTAAGAGTGGCTATTATTAAAGATTTGGCTGTAGGCTATATTTGGCAGCTTGGAAATTTTTCCACAGTAATGGAAGAGCATTTCAGGGGATAAGAGAAACCAGAAGATCTGTGATTGCACGAAATACACTGAAAGCCAATATGCTGATGAATATCAATTAAATGTGTACACTTTTCGGTCTCCTTCCAAATGAGGATCTATCAATTCCCATTTTTTTGACGTGGACCGTACATGAAATATACACAGGTATGTAGGTATGGCGATTTAATGGAAGTTTTCCAAGCCTTAATTTGATCAATGGTCCAAAAGGATCGATGCTGTTTGATACACTCGGATTAATTCTATATTTTTGGATAAACCTGACCGAACTTGATCGATATAGTGGATATTGTTAGATAGAACAATAGTAAGTAGATATTGTTAGATGTATATTCGATTTTATTCGACATAGTTAATATTGTATGATGTACTGGATATTGCTTGGTATAGGTATAATGATACATGCGGTCATTAAAATAGTGCACAACAATTGAAACAACTGCGGTATACTATATCGTAATCACTTCGATATTTTTCGTTCTAGGACCGACGTAAGATGCTCATTGTCACAAAGTCGAACATGAGAGAGACCCCTACCTCCGTCCCGAAGACCCGCTCTCTCTGGATTACACTCCTCTCCTCCGGAACCGGAAGAATGGCTGGTGTGGGAAAAGGGTGGAAGTAGGGGATAACCGCTTCGGATTCCACAGTTCGCCACCGAAAATCCACGGAGCCGTCACGCACATTCCTGCTCTTGTTCCCTCGTTTCTGATTAGGGCGGGGCGGGCGGAGAGCAGGGGGTGGCGGTGTGGGAGTGGACGACTACTCCGGGGGTTGTAAGAGAGGAGGGGACGGGAGGACTTGGCGATCCTGAGGAGCAGGGGGTTTCGTCGGGGACCACGGAGGGGCGAGGGGGGAAGTGTGTGGGGGTTAAAGCTTCTCTAATGGGTAACGTGACACGCCCGTGTGAGAGGGAGGCGAGTAAAGGGGGAGGGATAACTCATTAATAACTAGAAGCGGCGGCGCCTCAGGGAGGGGGAGAAATCGGAAGCCTGTGGTCACCCCCGAGTTACAAAAGAGGATTTGGTAATAATCTTATTCCATCTCCATCCAATCCACGCACGGAGTCCCATGTACCGCCCCCTACCATTCCACCCTGTCCTCTAAACCCCAGATCCCCATCGCAACTGTTTACCACTAATCACAGTGGAAACCAGAGAGTCGGTAACCAAGGGGTCCTCGGCGAAGCGAGATACTTATTTATTATTTTTTCCAAGGGGGCCACACGCTATTTGACCGGTGAAGAAATATAAAACGACCAAATTTCCCCCGAATTTCCCGCGTGGGGTGAGGACGTAAAAAAGAAAGCGCTGCTACCATATCGGTGGGAAAAATACACGCGAAGGCACACCATTTTTTTAACGGTGTGGGTTTTTAAAAATACATAAATTCATGGGAATGAGAACAGGATATTTTGGACGACAGTAAGATCTTCTCACGCTAATTTACTAAGATCGAAGAACATCTGACTCGACTCACTATCAGATACCCGGAATTTGCTTAATTGAGAGGTCTTTGGAGAGGAAAGGTTTCCCGCGCAATTCAATTTGACTAAGTGGTCACAGAGGCTGACGCCGGCTTGAAGAGACCTTTTAACAACAATAATAATAAAAGTAGGAATTTAACGCTGGGAACACGAGGCTCTGTTGCCAAACTTCATGAGACATGTTTGCTCGGGAAAACAGCTGAAACACGCGCGCCGCCTAAGACGAACAGGCGCACGTGGCACACTCGCTGAAAAACAAAAAGGTCTCATTAGATGCATCGAAGCGGAAGAATTTCATACGACACCGGGATCCTATAGCATCTGTCGTTCCCCCAGGGTGACTCTTCTTTCTCACCCTTCGCATCTCAGGTCTTGCATTCCGGAGAGAAATATCCCATAAGAAATATAACCTTTATAAAGAGATATCAAAGGAGGCGAGACGGTTTAATGTTCTGAGACGTAAAGGAAATGTCCCCTCTTTAAGTGCCGAATTGCCTGAAGACACAAGAGCGCCATATTTTCCGTGGGCAAGAATAAATTGAGAGTGAGAGAATTGAGGCATAGAATTGAGTGGAAATATATATATATATATATATATATATATATATATATATATATATATATATATATATATATATATATATATATATATATATATATATATATATATATATATATAACTTCACTCATAGAAATAGATATAAGGAAAGGGGATAGGAAAGCACATAAAAGACAAACACGTATGGGTTTTCCTATCCCCTTTCCTTATATCTATTTCTATGAGTGAAGTAATATTTGTTCGCCGTATGGCGATATTTCGTGTTTCCATGTGTGTATATATACTACTACTTCTTCTGCATATATATATATATATATATATATATATATATATATATATATATATATATATAATAAACATATACACACATACGTAAATACATAATCAGTACGAGTATGGTGGAGAAAAGGGAGAGATATAGCAGAGTAATGACTCGAAGGATTGCAAACTTCATATAAAAGGAGTTATGTCCAGTGAGTGCCACCCCAAACAAGAGAAGGTTCAGTGCGCGATGACAATCCAATGAAAAACAGTCCCTGTAGCAGTTTTAACGGTTTCTCCAATGACTTAATGGAATTTCTTCATTAGAAACGATTTCCTAATTACTTCATTTAATATTCCTCTCGTCGGAACTGCTCAACATCATTGGAAGGAGCAATAAAATAAGCAAACAAATGTTGAACAAATGAGGGTAATTCATGAGGAAATTAAATTTTCCGATTCGTAGATTACACTGTAGTTTCGACAGGTGATCAAAGAGACCTCGGGCTCAATGGATCAATAAAATCAGGGATATAATACGTCGAGTCAAAAAGATAGAAACGAAATTCCAAGTTCCAAAAGGATGGTGATTTAATGGGGAATGTTTCAGAAAGAGGAAGGGAATTAAAATAATTTGAATGCCTCCGCTCCCTTTGGAAGCCTCATGATCTGGAATCGAAAGAGGTTATATTAAAGCAAAGATGAAGAGCTCAAGCTCATAAGCCGTTAATCAAGATTCGGGAAATGCACCAAAAAAGAAGATGCTAGGTAACAAGTGAGGGGTACTTGTAAATGTCAGTGAATAGTTTTGACCTCAATGCGTTAAAGACATGGAGAATTGGATGAGCAGACGATGGGATTAAATGGGTCCTCGATGGCATGACGGTAGAGGATATAATGCAAAAAATGTGAAATTGAGATCAAAAAGACTCCGTTTCGTTAAGAATGGTGAAGAGTGAAAAAAGCAGACATTATAAAGCCAGTATGGCAGCCACTGGAGGCAGGAAGATATTCATACGCGTTGTTGATTTTTAGGTATATACATTTATATATTTGAATTTATCTGAGATTGACTCTGATCTAGAATGCACAATCTTAGTACTGCTTCACATTTATATGTGAGATCACAGCGAGGAGTCAAGGAAAACTAACTGCTGAATAGAGCGACACTAAGAAGTATTTTCCCCAACACAACGCGCAACGACAACAGTACGAAACATTTCGTACGAGAATTGGCGTTACCCGAGAATAAAATGTTAACATTTTTCGGAATAATATTAACCATCAATTACTCTATTAGCTAATGACCTAAAGCCGTTGCAGAGGGTTATGTGTATGTATATAAATATATATATACGAGTACGTGTGTATGTGTGTGTGTATATATATATATATATATATATATATATATATATATATATATATATATTTATTTATTTATTTATGTATGTGTGTTTGATCAAAAGAAGACCAAAGGATGCACGCAGGTCAGGAGGGAGGTGAGAAAGGATTGGTTATGCAAGTGAGGTAATTTGGGGCGTATGTGGAATGAGAAAGAAAGGGTTATTGCTATGTAGGGTTTTAGAATACTGGGATACTCTCATGCTAAGCTTTGGCTTAGAGAACTGCAGTAGACCTTGAATTTAACATAAATCTACGTAGTCCGTAAAACTGTCAGTAATAAGAATTATCTCAACGTCACCACTCCCTTAAAATAGTGAACCATGGTGACGCTCTACCGATTGTGCTCTCTTACGTGTTTCGAAAGGGGGTTAGAAAAAGCTGGGTGTTAGGGAGAAGAGAGTGGTCACGAAGGGAAAATGGAAGAACGGAGGGAAGATTCTTGACACCCGGGGAAATATCGCCCGTGCAGACTCCGCAGGGGAATTGAATCTTGGGTCGAAAATGGTGGAAATAGAGGAGGTGGGGGAGAGAAAAGAGCAGGGAGGAATGAGTTGGGGAGGATGGCAGAGAGGGGCTAAGACGATTGAGGTGGGAATGAATGTCCTGGCTACGACAGAGGGGGCTCGGAGGGCATGGCGGGAGACGGTGAGGAAAGAGGGAGGAGGGGTTAGCGTCCACTTTTGGCTCCGTAAACTGACACAGCAAGGGTGGTCACTAAATCTAGGAAAAACGGGAAGTTTCAGTGTCGTGGCGGAGGGAAAAAATTACGGAGGTCGCTTGAAGCAATAATATAGTGGAGTACTTTACGCTCGCTCCTCTTGAGGCAGTTGCAAAGAGAAAAAAATCGGACGATCCCGTAGAGTCAGTGACAAGTTTACGCTGCTGGGCCGCTTGCCATGACTATGTGGGCGAAGGTAATTTGTCCAACCTCATGTAATTGATGGATTGGCTACGAAGCGTTCAAAAATTACGAGTAAGCGAATAAAATCAGGACATATCGTCGAGTGTATCGCGGCAGTTCGCTGATTTACTTTACATGCAAGGTGAAGAAGTTTCACAGAGGAATTACCATTCGTTTAGATAGAGATCCGGGGGATGAAAACCTGGATTTTCAGCCAAGTGCTACAGCCAGTTAATCTGAATGAGGTGTAGTCATTCATTTTGAATGTCTACCAGTACTCGTATGAGCAACATATCCCACATAACGGCATTATTTTTTCGGGTTTATGCATTGGAATTATAGAATATTTATCGAGGTTTACCTCTCGGTTACTTCTTTCTCATTATCAACACTTTAATGTTCACTTTTTATGCCAATTTCTTGTAGGTGAGCTTAATGCTGTTTAGGGACACTTTAGGTTTACTTCTTACACAGAGAATTATTACTGCACCAAATTTCATTGATATGTTCGATCAACAAGAGAAATAGGAGGGAGACGGACGCAGTCAAGTACTCTTCCCTTCCTCTTACGAAGCGTAATGAAAAATAAATCGAACCCTAGACATTCATTTACTTAAAGACAGAATTGAATGAAAATGTCAAACACAAAAATTATAGCATGATGTATACAGAACGTGTACGTGTGTATGCGTACGAGTGTTTGTACGTATTTACGAGCAAATATACATTAAATAAACATTAACATCCTCTGACACATACTCTAATGGGAATTATGTAGACCTTAAGGGAAATAACTAATAATTTCTACCAGACATCTTTTTAAAAATTACATTCACAAGATGTTAATTTGGTAATACATGAATTTCCTTCTACTCGCCTCCTGGCGGAGAGGAGGAATGGTGCGCGCGAGGAATTTCGCGTCGCAAGCGACCCGGTTTAAGACTCCAAAAGAGTGGATCCGGGGGAAACGAATAGACCGGAAAAGAACTGGCCCCGAGGGACGAGGAAGGTTAAGGTAGAAGGGCGATCTAGAAGGTCGAGAGGAAATGGGGCGGAAGTTGGAGGCCTTGAGCCTGTCTTCTGCTTTGGACGAATCGCACGGTGCCATGAACTTCCCGTGGCCTTGCTGGCACGGAAAAGGAAAACATTTCGTCTGAAGGCGACATTTAATACGCTAATTTTTTTGCGGAGACTCCTTCGCACTAGGATTTTCACTTTCGAGTCATCATTCACTTCCACGTAATGTAAACATGTTTTACCGAGAGAAAGGATGGACACAATCGAGACTAGACACTGTAAAAATATTATAAGCTCAAGGAAAGAGACGTGGTGAAATTGTTTCATTAAAAATATAGTAAATAGTAATTTCTCAATTAAAATAATTTCTGCTTAAACAAGACGCACTTTGGCGTATGGCGTTAATGTTAAGGTTTAGGCTGAAATTTCGTTTGGTACGCTATACTAGCAATTCGACACGATTCAATTATGCGAGGCCTGTTACTTCTAATTTAATTCGTAATTCTAGTACGCCACAAACAGGCTAAATTACACTGAAACGTCAAGGCGATGCTAATCGCCGAAGAGTGGCTAAATAAACAATATTAGGTATGCTGTGAAAAATTACCTAAGTTTCATCTTGATTACTTTAAATATAAATTCAGGGGGTGCCGGATAAAATCAACGAAGTAACCAAGAGAATGAAGTTGGGGTTTAACCAAAGGCGGATATTCCTTTCATGGAATCACATATCTGACTTTTTATCGACCAACATACACATTATTCTCTTTTCCCCGATATTTTTTCTCAATTTTTCGTATCCGATAAAACACTACTCTTTCCTGAGCATCTACGTTTTGCACCAATAGGACTGAATTGACACCCCTGTGGTTTACGGTCCTGCCACTACTTGGGCGAGCATTGATAAACAGCACACACGAACTGATCTCACAGCTACAAGGTACACCGTTTTCGTAAGAAATTCCCGTTTCTGGCACATAAAATTCCCAACTTCGTCTCCTTCCCCCTTTTTAGCCTAATATTTGAAGAGATTGAACAACTGCCAACATTTTCCTTATTTATCGACGTTTTCGTCGACCGAGTGTCCACCAGCGGTCAAACGCATTCAAAACGAAAGTATCCTCCTTTTTGAACGTGAGGAATAAATTATTTCATAGTGAGAATTAACGGTCTCAATAGAAAATGTGGACGATCTCATGCCCGTACCTACCTTGGCAGACTGCTCGCGAAAAGTAGTAGGATATATGAAGAGAGCAAAAAGCTTGCGAACTTCAGCAAAAAGGTTGTCATGTATGTCATGTATTAGTAACAAAAAATTCTTGAATACTTGTCTTAAAAGACGATGTATTAAAGTTCTCCTCGTCACGCTTCTATTTTGAAGCGAAGCTTGAGCATGTTAGAATGGGAATAAAGCCCAAATAAATGCGGAGGGAAATGAAGGATATTATTAAAGGATATTTGGCGGTAAAAATAACAGAGATAAAATGTGGAATGAGGTTGCAAAACAACATTGTAGATCAAAGGCAGTGGTTGTTGAAAAGGACGAAAGGAGTGTGCGTTGCTAGTTTGGTAACGCTGAGATAATGGACGAAAGTCGAATCACCAAACAGACACACCGAGAAAAGAAGAAATGGCTTGAGAGAGGAAGGGGTTATTTGAGAAGGTGATGAGTGATGGGCTCGAAGAGACTCACAGAGAGTCAAAGCAAAAGATAATATAAATTTGAAGAGCATGAATGAAAAATACATGATGTGACGGATATACATTTACAAGAATTAGGTATGCAAGGATACGGTAGAATAGAGAAAAATCGTAAATATAAAATTCCCTTTAAAAACCAGGCCTTATATTATGATCTTCTGCCCCGAAAAGAAACTGAATGAGAGTAGGAAGGAAGATATTGAGTGAGTACACATACATGCACACCTTTATACAAACATTGAAACCTGCATGCATACATGTACGCATAGAAATGATAAGCAATTATTCCCTTGGAGAAAAATTCAGTTTATATTCGAAAAAATATTCATGTATTACGTAACTCAATAATTTTTTATCTTGATTCCTCGACTACTAAGGGACCAGAGTAAGTACATGGAAATGCATTCTTCGACTCTCTCTAGAATTTTAGTTTTTATTTACATTTTAGTACATTAGAACAGAAGTGAATCATGAACTCGATTCAAACCACACGGCGAAACGAATTTATTTCACCCACCACTGCCAGTTATCCATTCAAGGATTGGTTTTGGCGATCCACTCCCTGAACATTACTCTGTCTACTTCCTCTTTCTGCCATTCAGTTTAGTTCATAATAGCTACAAGATATTAAACCTCATACTCTGCCTCGTAAAGTCCATTTTTATTCCTTCTTTATTAGTCTCCCCACCATCCCCTTAAACCCAAGTCAAACATTTGATTTTACATTTTTCGGTGTACTTAACGATTATAGTTTTTCACATTTCCCTTTTCCTTAGCTTAGCCCCCTTTTACCATTTCCATTCGGCTGCGGTATTGCATTCGTTACACCGCTCCAACAAACGGAATCCCTGCTGCTTCATTTGCGGTTGGACTGGTAAAGAGGCGTAAAACAGTGTTTCAAAGATAAAAATAATAAAAAGAGGAATGAAAAAAATGACCGATCTGAAATAAATCACCTAGCTGTTTCATTAACAATTGATTTTGGTTTCAAATTACGCTTCAAAAACTTCTGCATAAAATTCAATTTATTTCTGAATCTCCGTAAACTGCAGAAGATCTGACACGACGAGGTGGGCATCCTTATATCATTTCGCAAATTCTAGAGATGAGGTTTCGCTGACATGGACGGGTTTCATTCACTCTATATACAATTCGGGCACCCTTGTATTCCATTCGATATCACCAGCTTCGAACTCCTCTCACCCACCCACGCACAGTCAGGTTCCCGTAGCTTGTCAGGTGAGTCGTCCCCTCTCTTTCGCGTTTCCACCGCGCACGCCCATCTCCGCCGCTTCCCTCGCTATTATCTCAAACCGCCTCGGCAAATTTTATCATCTCTAACGTCCGCGCTTTTCACCCCTACCCTCCCCGCTGCGGAGATGGAAGCTGGGACAGCCAGGCATTTCGTTTCCATCCAGGCCGAGGGCGGGGCTGTAATGGCGATGTTGACAAAGGCCTGGAAACAAGTCGACGGCGCGGCGCTGGAGCGGAGATTTTTTTCCGTTCATTTCGTTTTGTTTGTCCGTCTGCGTGGAGGGTTGGAAAGGGGATGATGGGTGGCGAAAAGTCTTCCTCGCCTGTTTGTTTCCTTAGGGTTGCGGTGGAGGGGGCAGGGGCTGGTGAGCGCTTCCCTAGTTTAGTTTCCGCCCCTTCTTCTCCCGCTTCCACCCTCCCTATCGCCTCCCGCATTCCACTCCGGCGTCACGTCCCAGGCCTGAATTTCATTCATCCCCTCCTTCCCCCGGAGGTCTCACCCTCATTTCTCCCGGCCGCTCCGAGGATTACTACCGCTGTTTTACCTCTGCACGGCGGCCTGGTGCAGATCGGGATGAAATGTATGTTCGCCGGGGGGAAAATGGGATAGGGGAGAGGAGAAGAATACGAGGGAAATAAAAATGTAATTTTTTTAAACTTAAAAAAAAGCTACGTTTCAAAACGCATAAAGGAGTGGAAAATGTAAAACTTTTGCACAGCAGCCGAACATTTCCTCATAATAATCAGCATGGGCGATGTTTCAATTGAAATTGTTTATAGCCTGTTTCAAAATTTCCAAGATTATTGTAAGCTAATGATATTTTATACGTTAAATTTGTTATTAAGTATGGGTCGAGGGAAAACTCCCAACGCTTATACTTTTATTCCTGCATGTGCAAAAGTGATTTTGACTATAACACAATTTTTTCAACATTTTTGCATATTTTAAAATAAGATCGTATTTTTTAAAATATAATTTTAAAACATATACTTGTGTTTCATACCCATTAGTGATAACGAGACGTTTTAGTAAAACTCACCCCTTGATCTCCGCTGACGCACTCACGTCAGATTACGACGTAACCATTTACTGCAACCCTAAATCCTCGCCAATATAGTTCCTTCGCGATATTCGAACATTCAGTCGTCACCTCAGATTTAAACACCCACGCTACTGGAGATTACTATGCAAAATTTCGGGTAGGGAGAGGAGAAAGAGAGAGAATCATTGCACATTTGAATACTGATTACCAAGACCTTCGTATAGGCCCACATATTGCTCGGGTAATCTGATAACATTAAAATCCAGAAAAGGAAGGAGGAAGGACGCTCGGTGGAGAAGCTCACAACAGTCATCCGACAAACCTACAGAGACAATATCCACCAAAGCACGAGAAGAGATAATCAACATCCGTGGTGGAGTGCAACATAAAAAAAAATTAAAGAAGGTGACATCAAACTAAGATGGGACTATCAAAAAGTAATTGCCGTAAACAAGACAATTCTCCGCTCCTGGAGTGTCAAAACGAATTTAGAATTCAACCATTTTGAATGAATTAAAATAATTAGGAGGTATATAGTGAAAACCCAATTAGATACGGCCATAATCAAAGTATTGAGTATTAGTTGAGAATGAAACGAAAAATCTTGATTAGTTGAAATGCATGAGGTAACGTGGAGATAAAATATTAAAATTATTTTAAGGAAATTGCTTAGAGAGATGAATTATTTATTACGAATCCTGAATCCGTAATTGCCCTAATTCAAATAAAATAAACTAATCCTATTATACCACAAAACTGCCAAAGACTCCTTCCTGCATGAAATAGCGAGACAGAGAGAGTTGTGGATCTCAAAAAGTCCCGGAGAATGGCCATTCTAGAAATCGACTCCGTATCTATAACCCTTGATGAAGCATATCGGGAGGAGGGGTCACGGGGACACAGTCCCTTCCAATGATAATATGTGCTCTTGGCATGACACACACTTAAGAAAAGGGACCGATCCACAATCACCAGCACGTAATCCGTACATTTCGCAATGAAAGCTATTTAAACCTGCAAAACCTCAAAAAAAAACCACTCCGACAACCTTTCCCATCTCGCCCTACATCCGTCGGCTTAGATCTTACCTAATGTCTCATTATGACTGTCACACACCGACTAGAGACTTCCGCGGTAGTTTAACGGAACGGAATACAGATCACTAATGTGCGGAAAAGGACTATGGTCATCAAAATTTCTTCCGACTCACGCCCAGACGCGTTAGGAACAAGTGACCGACGGGAACATAAAAATTTCATCGCGGTCATCCATTCTGCATCGCGTGGCTAACGCAAGGACCATCCCCCAAGGATGTACTCGGAATTCCGAAACGACACGGAAGACCGGGAGTTACTGCCCCCGTGGGGGCTACGACCGTTCCGACATCCGAAGTGGAAAACGTTGAATTTTTGAAAGGGCCGCCAACCCTCACACACACCCAACTCTCCACCGCCTATCGAGGAGGAAAAAGCTTTTTGGGGTCCTCCAGATCCGAAGTAATTCGCGTCCTCCTTTATAAAGGCAAGGAAGTACGCCCGCCGCAGATGCTAAGCGCCCGTTACCTATTCAAGGCCGGTTGAGAGAGGATACCACCAGCCCCATCAATAGGTTACGACCGTGTCCGACGTTCTCAAATGAGTGCACCCACGATAAAAGATAAGTCCACCGCATGAAATATGCCCGAGGACCGGACACAAAAACATCGCTCTAATAGCGTGAGCATCGACGATTGACTTAATAATTCCACCCACGCGATCCCCCTGCATGTTGCAAACTACGTGTCGGGGCTTTTGTGAAAAATAAGGAGAGGAACGATATTAAAAAAAAGTAAAATAGCCATCCGCAAATTAGGCTGCAAATGGAAGAATTAATAATGACAATTAGTAATGCTAATTAGTACTGACAATAACAGACATCCGATTTTATTTCAACAGCTCTAATTTATTGATATCTAGGAGTACTCAAATAAAAATTACGTTAGCTTCGTTATCGGTCACTAAGATATTACGTTACTTTCGGCATTCACGAAAGACGGCACACACTGGAAACATTCGATACATTCCAGCTGAAAGTAAACCAATGCTCATTATTCCACAATAGCTAAACGAATCTTATACTTCGTACGACGGAAGCTTGGGCTACTCACCGTGATATCAAACGTTCCATCGGGAACCCAAATCAGAAGAATCAGTAATTGTAAGGCTTAGGGAAGGCATGGCATTGTAAGGAAGGGAAGGCAAAAAATTGATTCTTTCCCCTTTACAGCTGAATCAATGGAAAACATATGACAAGTAGAATCACTAAAAAATTGGCTATAAAAATGTACTAGCAAGGTAAAAAATGTAAAGAAAATACTCCATAGTAAAATTAAAAAAGAAATTCACATAGAATTTTTAATTAAGTTCAATCCTACGCTCCAAGAATTTTTCCCTAGGGATAAAAAAATCACCCCTACTTAAGAGTGAAGGCCTCACTTTTAAAAGAAAAATTCATTATTTTTCTTCCTTTATAAGATATTTCTTTCATCTAAATACTTAAAGAAGTAAACGATTTCTGCCGTGATAAATGCCTATAAAAATATTTCCACTCCAATTTCAATTTAGAATAGTCCATACCTTCTTAGTACGAATAATGCGTTTTTTATTATACAATATCGAAGTGATAAATAAGATAACCAGCGATTAATTACTATTATTAATACCATTTATTAAAACGAATAGAACTGATGCAATTAGAATCGTCATCTTACAATTAGTTTTCCCTCTCTCTCCCATGTCTGCAGTTTGTTTTTATGATATTGTGTTTCCACATAAAATTTTTCTAAATTGTTTCGGAATGTAAAAAATAATGATTCTTTTAACACAAGTCGAAGAACAAAAACTGAATTTTTCTTTAACACATTTTCTGCTTGTTTTTCATAAAAATGGAGTTCATTTATGCACACATTTATATTTGTTTATTTAATACATTCGTTATTATTTAATCTTAATTATTAATATATCTGTTACATGCTAATTTATATTTGAAAAAATACAATTATATCCGCGATCTTCGGTTAGTAGGGAATTTGAGCAGAGCTGACAATATTAAAGATATTTAAGCTAATTTCCATACGAAAACCAATTTCACGAAATACTTAGCAATTGATGTGCTTTGGCAAGAATAACTAAATAGGAACCTCATGTAATCATGCCTAAAGTTTTTTTTATCATACATTAATTTCTACATACCTGGAAACTACTCCACGCATGCAAACCGGTGGAAGAAATAGTGCTTAAAAGATGCATAACTCACCTGAAAATAAAACAACAAATTATTATATTACACAATCGCTGCAAAATAGAACAAATACGTAATTATAGATTCCACTTGCACATTATTTTTATATATTAATCCTCATAATTACAATGCTCGTAAGAAATATTCCAATCAGCCATAAGATCGTGTTTAAAAAAGTTGTTGGGAAAAAGTGAATAAATAATATTTAGAACCCTAGTAACACATTCATTACACGAAAAACTTCAAATAAAAGAGCGGAGCAATTCGTAAGTTTGTATTACCGCCACAGAGGAAATAATCCTAGCCTCCCATGGTATTTGTAGGTAATATCACAACGAGAGTACGTATAAGGCATTCAGACTGCCAACAGAATGATGTAAATAATCAGTTTTCCCTCTCTCAAAACGTGACCACAGCCTAATAGATCATCACGGGTAACAATTCCAACTTCCCGAAAGTAACACGATGCCCAATACGTACTAATGATTTCAAATTACCCTGGCGGCTGGAGAACTAACGAATACCCCCTGCCACGCACCGACAAGCGTCACTCCCGCTATGGCTTCGTCGACCGCATAGCAACATCCCCGAGATCTCCAAAAACATTCCTGCACACCTAAACGTTCCAAGAATACCGGTGACCTTTTAGGCTTTGTTTACGAGAAAGCCTCTCGCGCCTAAATCCCGACGAGAAGTCGGCCAGTGATGAGAAGTAGACATAAATTGGGACTCCCTAATAAACAAGAAACACGAAATAGAAGGCCCACCCACCCACTACCCAGTTCAAAGGGGTTAACGACCCGTGCAGCGCACATTTTTTTTAAATTTGGTTATGTGTAAGCGAAAAGACATGGAATGAACGAGAAGAATGTTAATGGACGATCTTGAAAGCGCCCTAAACAAACAAAACCAATGATTACCTGATGAAAAGTAGCGGAAATGGAAACTTGGAAAACCAGCTTCACGCAAGAATAACCACCGTCTCATTTTGGACTTGATCCCTTAATATGGTGCGCCGAGGGAACCGAAACTTTAAGAATTAGTGGACTCAAAACTTCTTTTTAAGTCCACATCAAACCGTACTTGCTGGGGAAGGTGTTCAAAGTTAGAATATATTTTACATCAGGGAAAGGTGAAGAATTTTGAAAACGCAATATCCACGGAAGGAGCATAATTAGTGCATACTTTGATGGCTAAACGAGAAGGACAGGTAGAGGAAATACGACATCACAAAGTTCATTTTCAAAATCATGTGATTCATCACAGAATACTGCGTTCAGAATGCCTTAAGAAATCCGTGGTAATGAACATGGTCTTTAGCAGAATGACCCGAAAGTTAATCAGACAGTAAATTTATCTATTTGAAGATAAAACTTGACTTGGGTCAACAAAAAAGGTCATCCCATACGGTTCAATAGTAATTGTACGTCATTTTTCGTAATTTGAACGACAAAAAGAGATGAAGGAATACTGAATCCGTAGCAATAAAAAATCCGATCTCCGTTTCAGGGTGCAGATTATTTTTATTAATTTTGTGCCGAGTCAACAACACGAACGGGATAACCTCCACACTTTTGAAGGGAAAATCCCTTTAAAAATGTTTAATTAATCCCCATCGCATTCACATCTTCCGCGAAGGCGAATAATACAGGACGGAGCATATATAATTTTTCCACGAGACGCCCGGAGAGCCAACTCTTGCTCCCGGAATTCGCAATCCACAAAGCCAACACATCCGTTCGTTATTTAATTAAAGTTTAACGCCATATTAAACAGCGGTAAAAAGCGGGAGGCGTAGGATCCGGGCTCGGTGGAATTACCGCGGGTCGATCTTAGGCACTCCGTCGCACGAAAGAGCTTCGTTAGCAAAGGCCCAATGAAAACCCAAATTATGCTGTCGATAACGCATTCGAGGACGAGGCTTAAGTTCGAAGGGGGTAGAAGGGAGAAAGGCGAGAGCAGTTGTGAGCGTAAGGAGCGAGTGAATGAATACGCGATCATAAACGTGAGGAAACCATACCTAGAAACTGCGAAACTGGAAGGTGAGGGGAGGCTTCCTCGACGCCGATTTTCCGCATCCAATATCCATTCATCCCCCTTTGGCAAGTCATTAAGGCACGACGGCAAATATTACACGAAAGTGACAACGAATGGAAGCACGGAGACCGACTAGGGAGGTCGAACGAAATGCAATGAAACGCTATGCCGACGTCAGTTCTTGGTCTTGGCATAAGAAAATGAAAGTGCGTCAGCGAAAGAAGCATTTACAGAGAGTAGGGAATTGATTACATGAACACTATAAGGTTGGATTAAGGATTTGAGGATTAAAGATGAAGATACGATATCTCGCGCGAAGCGTTTCAAAAACATTGTATTAAGGAGATGAGATAGAGAGAAGAAGATTGGATAATTCTGAGAAGTGAGCGCGGAGAATAACTGCGAGCAATGGACCGAAAGAAACTAAAACGAAGTACTGCGCGTGGGAAGAGGGAAATTAGTTCGGAGAAATACGAAGATGGTGGGAGGATTAAGGGGATATTAGGAGAGATTTTGAAAGCAGCGAGGAAAAGGAGAATGTAAGCAAGGTAAGGGGAGGAAACGAGCAGGCATACTCGTACTTGCTCGAGACAGGAAGGGTATAGTACCTGGCACAGGAAAAAAAATTAAGCGATGTGGGACTAATATTACAGCTAAAACCAAGCAAGCCACGAAGAAGGCAGCAAAACAAAGTTTGGCTTGGCTAAGCCTCAGGAAATACTCAGGTATTCTGTATTTCGAATCTGATTTAGTTTTTGTATATTAGCGAGTTTATAGTTTTTTAGGTGCTAAACGGCACTGCGTATAAAGCAGCGGGAAGATGTTTATGCTACGCCTACTCTACAGTAACCTCTCCAGGGCAACTGCATTGTGGTAGCAGTATAATTAATTAGTTAGCAGCGGGTTTTCGTGTTTTCAGTGAGATCTTTTAAACTAACTGAAATGTTCATCTAAGAAATTATGACAATTTCTGGGCTGGGTAGTGAAAATTTTTAGGTATTTTCGGAAACCTGGAAATATTGCAGCACCATTACATTTATACATATTATTTTATTCCATCACATTTCCATTTTTTATGGGACCCACCACAAGTAAAGGCATAAAGAAAAAACTAGTGAAAATATTTATATGGGGCGTAGTTTTGTATGGCTTGAAAATTTGGCCGTCAAGGTTAGAAGATAAACGTCCATTGGAAGCTTTCTGAAACAGCTCCATAACGCCATCTCTCGGGTAACATCTATCGGAGCACTTTGGCGCTATATAAGATCGCAGATCTCAATGTAAATCAGGTTTCCTTATTAGCTCAATAGGCAGAGCATCCGCCCGGAAAGTGGAAGGTCCGTGGTTCAAATCCCGGATAAGGAAATATATTTAAATTTGTGATCTGCTCAAAACCGCCTTCCCCACCTTTCCTGTGTTTTCCTATCCCCTTTCCTTATATGTCTATTTCTATGTGCGAAAATAATATTTGTTCGCCGTATGGCGTGATTTTCGAGTTTGAATATGTGTGTGTGTATATATATATATATATATATATATATATATATATATATATATATATATATATATATATTGTGTATTATATATATATATATTCATTCAAACAGAAATAGGTATAAGGAAAGGGGATAGGAAAACACATAAAAGGCAAACACAGGGCATGTGGGGAAGGCGGTTTTTGAGCAGATCACGAAAGTAAAAATATTTCCTTAATTTTTACTTTCGTGATCTGCTCAAAAACCGCCTTCCCCACATGTCCTGTGTTTGCCTTTTATGTGCTTTCCTATCCCCTTTCCTTATACCTATTTCTGTTTGAATGAATATTTGTGCGCCGTATGGCGGGATTTTCAAGTTTGAATATATATATATATATATTATATATATATATATATATATATATATATATATATATATGGGTTGCGGTGGTCCAGGGGGTAGAGCGTTGGACTACTGACCGGAGGGTCCCGGGTTCGATTCCCGGGCGAGGCACTCTGGACACCTGCAGCTCCACCCAAGCTAGTTGATTTTTCGGGTACCAGATCTTCCTGGGAAACCATAACCGGCACAGGGAAAGGAACTGGCCCCCCTACCCTGATGTGTGAATAGTCACACGCCGTCGGGCTTGGTACATGGGTGATCTCTACCGTCACCTACTAAACCGACCTTCGGGTTGATTACTGTGTTTATGGTTTTATATATATATATATATATATATATATATATATATATATATATATATTGTGTGTATATATATTGTGTGTATATATATATTGTGTGTATATATATATATATCCTATATAACCAGGCGCTATATATATATATATATATAGCGCCTGGTTGGTTGCCCATATATATCCCACCTTGATTGTTAAATTACAGTTAATAATAATAAACCATATGACTCCTAAAACATGTAAAAAGTATCTATACTAAAAAAGTAACAATAGTGAGACATTCTAAATGCGATAAAGGCAAATGTTATTTGGATATCACCCATCGCACCACCATACAGAACCCAGATTATGTGAGCAAACAGAAAAATCCCAGCAATTACAGTACTAATGTGTGTTGCCATATTTTGGCATTTCTTATCGATGTTCTATTTTTTGTCCGATCGACAAGGTTACGCAGCCTTAAGTAATCACAGGGAGCATCGCGTAAACTCCCACCGGCGAGTCATGTTCATGGCTGCGTCGCACGTGATAGAATGTCAACGCTCCTTGCCTTCGATGCTCCCTCACTAAGACAAGCGTCTCTTTTAATTAATAGACTCGACATGATCACAGAGAGTGCCCTCAGCGCTCTCTCTGCCGCGTCGATGGCTCCTCGAGGAGGCCATGGTTTTTGGTGGCTATTTTGAAAATCTTGCGCTTCCCTGATTTGAATTCACTTAATTTCTTCTGCATGTCTCGTACCGTAAACTTTTAGTCGGCTCTTGGGTGTTACCTTATATTCTTTAATTACTTCGGTAATGAGAAAAGCGGATTAATTTATGCCTGTTAGCATAATAATAATTGTAGCCTACAAATTAATATATAAATGCTCGACTCGAGGATTAATGGATGCCTGGAGTCTTCAATGATATTTAGTTTCATTCAAGATCCAAAAAAAGGTTCAACTTATAGTTAGCGGTTATGTCTTCGCTAATTATGCCTTATTTAGAATATGCTGCCAGGATAGATTTGTAAAAAACATTCGTGATTAACTTAGTGGAATATCTTAATTATAAGAGGAACTGCTACGGACTAGTTATCACTGGTAGTTAAATTATAGGTCGAAACTTATTCCATAAATTGGAAGTAGGTCTCTTTTGTGATGATGTTGAAGCTGTATCATTAGCATCGTCTTTTAACGGTAGGAGAGGTCGTAAAAATAGTATTAGGAAGGTCAAATTTGGAACCGATAGGTTTAAGATAGTCTTGTTACCACTAGAGGACAAGAGATAAAAGGATAAGATAAATGGACCGAGAAAGAATACTGTACTTAGCAGCTTACAGTTTTATCATTATTTTATCAACCTCTTATTTTCTTGTTCTTCTTAATGCCAACATCAGTTCTGACAACCGGATGATTAGAAAGATAGATGAGATAAGAAAATGGAAGAATGTAAACACACAGTTAGGCAAAAGGAAGTACAAAGAGTTAAATAATAAATTGAAACAAATAAAGCAAAAGTAGCATGGTAGAAGACGCAGTGTGGGGATATGGAAATTTTGCAAATACGGTGATATTGGTGTGCTGTACAGCAATGTTAAATTACTATTGGGAAGTAAGAAGGAAAGATATGTGCTAACAGTTAGAACTAAGTCAAGTAAGAAAATAGTTGACGCAGAAAAGATCCAAGAGAGATGGAAGGGATATTTAGAAGAACTGTATGGTAAAGAACTTAGGCCGACAAGGTTATACATAGAAAAGGAACATGACGTAGAAGAAGATAGCTTAGGTCCAGGCATAGTCGAAGAAAAGATAGAAAGGGAATAAAGAGAAATTAAATCAAATAAGGCCGTGGGGGTAACAAAACTGTAGAACCACTAAAAGGTTTAGGAAAATGTGGTAGGAAAGTCTATGTGGACTGATTCGTAGCATCTATGAGGAAGAAATCTGGCTGCAAAACATGAGATCAGTGTTATTTTCGATACCGAAAAAGTTAAAGGCTGCATCATCTGAAGACTACCCAACAATTAAATTGATTTCTTTTGGGTTTATGAAGGGAAGAGGTACGTGCGATGCCAGTGCAATAATGAGATCACAAATCGAGAGGAAATTAGAATACAATCAGGACGTGTTTGCCTGTTTCGTAGATTTCGAAAAGGCGTTCAAAAGAGTGAATTGGGAAAAACTCTTTGAGTATATTGCAGAAAATAGGAAAAGACTGGAGGGACAGGATGCTAATCCGCAACCTGTACATGTCTCACACTGCTCAGATGCGAGTGGGAAACGGAGAGTCCGGGTGGAAAGTGTTAGGAAGAGGTGTAAGGCAGGGTTGCCCATTATCACCGGTGCTGTTCAACGCATGTGTGGAGGGAATGATTAAAGAGGCATGGGAAGAGCTGGAGGTAGGAATGAAAGTCAGCAGTGAATTCGTAAAATGAGTTAGGTTTGCTGATGACCAAGCTCTAATTTGTCAGTCAGCCGAGGGTTTGCAAGCATTGCTGAATGAATTGGAAATTCAGTGCGATAGATATGGGATGAGAATCAATATAAATAAAACAAAGGTTATGTGATTTTCTAAAAAGAGAATTATTAAGTTAAACGTTAAAATAGTATATCAAAAACTAGAGCAGGAGGAAGATTATACGTATCTTGGAAGTTACAATGCAACCATTTCAGAGAGTAAAAATCATTCGCCTTGACCGGGATTCGAACCCGGATCACTTGATATCCGGCCGAGTGCTTTAACCAATTAAGCTACCGAGACGTCCTCTTACACTCTGAAATTTTTTTATCTTGGAAGTGTTTTGGACCAATGCGGTCAAAATAGGAGGGACGTACGGAGAAGAATTGCGCTAGGCAAAGAGGCTTTCACAAGGATAAGGAAGTTGATGACAGGGACGTTAAGTAAGGATGTTAAGAAAAGACTCGTAAAAACTTTGATATGGAGCGTAGTTATGTAAGGCGCGGTAACATGGTCAATGAAGCAGAACGATAGGCGTAGATTTGAAGTTTTTCAAATGTGAGTATGGAGGAGAATTGAGAAGTTAAAATGAACAGAAAAGGAAACAAACGAGGAAGTCCTAGGCATGGTGAGCAAGGAGAGGGGATTGTTGAGAGAAACTCAAAGGAGGCAGGAAAAATGGATGAAAAGCATTTTTATTAGCAGTGGGATGTTGAAGACTCTGATACAAGGGAGAATGCTAAGAAAACTAGAATTTTAAGTACCTTTGATTAACCGCTTGTCTTCATAAAATTTCCGTTACAAAATAAGCCATTCCGTTCGTTCTCTTTACAGTTCATTCGCGTTACTTTAATAGTAATCTTGGACTCATTAGGTACCTCTCAATACATGGTCTTCCCCAAAAATAAATAGAATAAATCTCGTGGGAAAACATTTATGGTAAATCAAAGCACAAATCGCTAAAATTCTTCATAAGAGCATTCTTATGTATCGACACGTCAATACCTCCGCCAGTTATGGTACGCTTCCTGCAAAGCAATAACGGAAACCTCGTTCAGGCACCTCGTAATGGCCTCTTTGACACAATCCAATGGTCCAAAATGGTACTCAACTTGTACTTGGATCGTACTCAAAGACCCATGTCTCGTCACCAGTGAACACCTATTCTAAAAAATTCGGGTAACTTTCACAGTGGTCCAAGGGGTTCCAAGGCAAGATTTTCACACAAGTAGCCTTCCGACAGCACCTAGGAGACCATCTTGGCACACCATTCTCATGGCTAAATCCTCTCTAAGATGCAACACACTATGGTTTTCTGAATATTGCACTCTGCTAACATCTCGACAACTGGGTATCTATCGGAATGAAATATGTATTTCACATTTTGCATATTTTCATCACACTGTATTGTTGATGTACGAGAAATGCTCATAAAGTAAGGGCCGCTTGGTCACAGGAAAACATACAATCGTATGAAACACATTTTATTGGCACTTTTAGTTAGCTAAAAACCTACTTCACTTCTCTACATAATCGCTGTTCACTTATAAGCATTTTTCCTACCGCTGCACCAGCTTCTTTAACCCCTCTGCATAGAAGCTCGCCGCCTGAGAGAAGAACCAATTGACAACGCCGTTCTTGAGTTCCTCTTCGGTTTTGAAACGCTGTCCTGCGAGCCACTGCTTCAAGTGCAAGCAGAGGAACTAGTCGACAGGTGCAAGGTCAAGACTGTACGGTGGGTGGTCAAAGAGTTCCCAGCGACTCAAAAACTCTCGCCCACTGGTCATTCTTTGCTCTTTGTGGTGGTCGGTGGGCATTTTCGGTACCCACCTTGTACACAATTTGTGGTATCCGAGGTTTTCCGTGACAATATTGTAGACAGTAGTGCGTCCAAGATGAGGAAATTGTTCAACCAGGCCATTAATCGTCAATCGATGATCACATCGCAGTTTTTGTTCCACTTGTGAAACAGTTTCATCGGTCAGAATACTGGGTCTGCCACTTCGCTCTTCGTCATGGACATTTGTTCGTCCATTTTTAAAATCACAGTACCATTGTCTAACCTTTCCTTCACTCATAACTGTAGGTCCATAAACTAGGCATAACTTCCGATGAATTACAGCAGCCAACAATCCTTTTCAAGAATCGTATGACAGAACGCACTTCAAAGCTGGCGGGATCAACGATTGTCGCGGATCATTGTTGTTTGAACGGACAAGCAAACGACTCTGGAACAAAAAAATGCTGCTATAGCTATCTCAATGAATCAGTAGATGGCGCTGCAGGAATAAAACTGTGTTCTAAAGAGCCAATATTTATATATAAGCCAACGGCCTTTACTTTATGAATATGCCTGGCATGCTCAGGGTATTTCTCATTGTCGACTGCTCGTCACCCTCCTAGAACATCCTGTGCAAGCATAAAACCATCATATGGGACATTTTTCTATCTTCATAAGCATCCTTGGTCATGGTCTCTGAATCCAATTTTTCAAGCTTAATGCACAATTTTATCGCATGTCATTGCTCCATGGAAAGTGGCAAATGAAAATTTCATCTCTATCCTCCCGAGACATCTATGCCAACGAAAACCAATTACCCAGAACACTGCTATATATCCCGAACCCGATTTTCCGAGCTTAACACAAAATTTTATCGCATATCGTTGCTCCATGAAACGTGGCATCGTAAATTCGTGTCTCAATCCTCGAACAGGAATCCAGGTTTGTAGTATTCAGCACACTGTAACCGCCCACAAACAAATAACACGGGTCGCGTTGCTTTCCCACGACCTCCCACTACCTATCCTGCCAAAAATCACCTCACTCAAGCCATCCACGTCGGTGGAAAAAAATTCTATGTTTTTGCGGACAAATCATGTATAATAACTGGCTATTCGCGCTTCTTTCCTTCTATCTTAAATGTCGTTCGGCGTCTCCCCAATCGGAGTAGAACGATGGAATGGCATTCACAGTAAAAAATCTGATCACGTATTCATCAATGCAGCAGCAGTTAAAAAAAATAGAAGGGTTGGATTCCTTGCGTCCAATTTCGCTGGTCCTGGAATTCCGTCGCAATTTTTCCCCCGGAAATGCTCCGGCCCGTCCATCTTAATTCTGCATTCCGTTCGAGCGGAAAATGTCATAGGTTGTCGGTATATTCAATTCCTCGAGTTTAATACCTCCACTCGACGGTGCGCCCTGTTAATTCTCTTCGCCCCGAGGAGTATTAGCAAAAATCTCTCTCTTTGTCGATGGCGCTCTCTCCGTCGGTTTGAATCACTTCGAATACTTCAGGGACCCCCTCCCCTCTCTTCTTTCCACGCATGCTCAACGTGGCTGGGAACTCAGCAGAAGGGCACGTAATTTACTTCCCTCGGCCGTTACTTATTCCGAAGGGAAGACCATTGCTCGTGATTCCGGTCCAAATTTTCATTCTGCAGGCCCTGTAAATAAGCCTTTTGCCACTCGAGTGGTTACTTAGTAAGCTCGGGGATCCGCCGACTTCCTTCCTCTACTGTCAAAGGCCCTCCTTCCCCACCCCCACCCCCAGTTGCCTCACAAAGCTTCCGGTGCACCCTAAGGGAGGTGGGGAGAAGGACGAAGGGGCAACGGGTATGGCAGACGGGGGAAACAGGCGTGAAGTGAACGAATCTCTGCACTTTTGGGATAATTCACTCGAGGGCGTTTTTCGCTGTCTCAATTTAGACACCGTCTGATGTTTCCTTGTGTCTCTTTCCCAACCATGGATGAACATTCCCTCCCCTTCTCAATCGTCGCTTCTCTACTGGTTTGATTGGCAGTGAAAACTCGGGATTCGTCGAATTGTCCGAGATATTTATTGAACCTGAAAGAGAATAATGTGTTCCAAAGCTTTCGTCTAGATGTGCTTATTTAATTTGACTGCGAATGGCAACCGACTGCCCGAGATTCACGCTGTTTTGTAATGGGAGTTGGTGGTCTAACGGTCAGAGTGGTGGGTAGTTTTTAATTACTGACCGTAGAGTCCCAGGCTCAGATCTCGGATATAGGCTTCGGACACCGTCAACTAAAAGCAAAGCGGTGAATCATTTTTTTGTTACCAGAACTTCGCGAGAAAACGATTTATGGCAGACGAACTGATCCACTTGCTCTCAATGTCTGAATTGGAACACTCCTTAGAGCAGTGATACAAAATCTTTGTTTATGCGCGAGTTGCACGAAAAATGTTTTCCGATTTGTAAGACACTAAGAAAGAATCAAAGACTTTGCGTTTTCACAGGAAATAATTTATTGAACCATTTCGCTCTGTTGCTACAGTTTAGCGACACTAGTCGACATCACTAAACAAATTCTATCCTGTGGCAACGCAAATTCTTTAACTTTTTCTTCGTGCTTAGCAAATGGATTTCCGCTAAATATCGACCTCAACTATCCATCCACTAAAATTTTATGATTTTCTGAGTTTCCGGTTCGCATAAGGAAAATTGTAGTCAACGCAGAAATTGCTTCGTGTACGCTCATATCAGAATTCATTTATTACATTATTAGGTACAGTAACCAACTAAGAAGTATTCATTTTTTAATTTAATTAGAAAACTTAATGTAGTGTTGTTTATTTCAATGTAAAGAAGACTTTATTTAAAAAAATTAACATCTGCGAACGTGAGTCACATTAAAATTAGAAGGGCCACACACACTAAAGATGCCGCAGCCACCATGTACCCCAGATCTGGCCCCCAGCGACTTTCTCTTGTTCCCGATACTGAAGAAGCCCATGAAATACAGATTCTTTGATCCATTTTTTGGAACAGGCTAAAATCGAAGAAAAGCCAAAACACCTCCAAGCAAAACATCTGTTAACAATTAACTCCACATTCAAAACGGTCGAAATTTTCGGCATAAGTGAGACACATAAGTACCAACATAACGTCACAAAAAAATGGAAAATAAAATACACGTAACCCGCGGAAATTCAAAATTCGCGAAACCTTTTGAGCAGACCTCGTATAATACACATACCCATACGCATACACGTACTTATTATTTAAGAAAGCTTCATTCCTTTTCCCAGTTTGAAATTAAAGATGCTTCTATACTTTATAAATGATTCCCCTCTCCTTGTCCCGGAGTTGACTTTGTTTATTTTTTCCGTTTCTAACCTTTTCCATACACCCCCATACCTTATTTTTGGAAAAATGTATAACATGTTATTTAAGAAGGAATCACTTCACCCGTTTGATAATTAGAATGATTGCGAGGGGACATAACTGAATCCTCCCACAACCTCGTTACACTGTGCTCCATATTGCGTTTTCCTACACCACACGCGAAAGACTTCCTCCGTCCTCGTTTAATATATGTATGCATATGCATGTTATACATAAGAAAGTTGCATTTCTTTCGTGCTTTTGAATGTTTCGTGTCTGTCTGACTCATTCGTACGACCCCGTTCCGCTTAGCCCCTAGGCCTTTCCATCTTCGAGTCTTCTGCAGGCTTCTTCGTCTTCCTCCTTCCTCATTTATGGAAAAATATATGCTTTCACGCATAAGAAGGCTGTAAGAATTCATTTTATCCATTTGAACTATTGAATACTTCGGAATTTCATAAATCATTCCCCAACTCTGTCCCCTCTGTTCTTTTCTCTCTCTAGCTGACTTCCCATATTATATTCTTTCCTGGTTGAGAGAATAGTCTTGTTATACATACGAAGATTTTATTCAATTTATCTTTTGGAAGATTTGTATGCAATAGGTGATTCCTGCACCGCCGTCCCGCGGCCAATTCCTCTCCTCACGTCTCACGTCAAATCTCCCCCTTCCTCTCGTCATCAATAAGCCAATTTCGCCATCTCCCACCCTTCCGACCCCTCCTGATCACTCTTTCCATCCCGTATTGACTTCTGGATAATAAATGTCATTGTTTTTCTAGCTCGACGGCAGAGTTTGTGTCGACTAAAAAAACAATGAGCAGTGACTGTGTTGGCAGGTGTTTGGAGTCCGTCGTTTTAGACCGAAGCTTGTTAGCGAGATTTTCCACCCGAGTGGTTTTTCACCTACCCCACGTTTCTCTCACGACAGCGTGCCAGAGCAGATGTCTTGGACGGATGGATTTCATTTCTCCTTCCTTCAAGAATGGAGAAAAGGCACCTTCACTCCTTGGAGGAACGTCTACGAAGTACCTTTAGGATTAATAGCAATATTGCCACTTATATTCCCCATCACGGGAGGATCCTGACTTGTAATTACTCCAATTCTTCACACAGGAAAAATTATTAAAAGAAGTCTATCACTCAACGTAGGCTTGTGATAGACACTGAACAGTGACAATACAACTCCCACAATTCAAAAATCGAAAATCCTTTGAGGAATTATCTTTACCACTCAACGCTCCTGCTAGGATTGGGAGAACCCAGAGTGGGGGAATTCTGCAACTGACTCATCAAATGCCCTTTTTTATGGCGGGACAAAATAGCGTTGAGAGAGCTTTGGCATCATTAAGAGAGAAGACGCACAAGGGGAATACGTCGCGCAACCCTCCTAATTAAGCAAACGGAGGGGAACAAAGAAGGGATGCCATTCGCTCTTACCCGAACGCCGCGGGAATGAAGTCAAAAGGGGGGGAGGCGAGGGAATGGGTGATGGGATGGGGACGACGAGGAAAGGAGGCGAAAGGCGGGAGGCGACCGACACAGGGACATTCCTCCGGGGAGGAGAAACGAACGGAGAGGAAAGAAATTGGCCTCCGACCTTGGATGAGGCTTGTGGCCAATCGCAGGGCAGAGAATGTGAAGATAAAGGATAAGAACGGTGGAGAGATTTTGAGGTAGACAGGAGAGGGTTCGTAAGAGGTTGGACAGTAGAAAAAAAGATGAGATGGAAAAGGTATGGGGGATCAGAGATTCCTGAGATGAGGAGGGACCCAAGGCATTACAATGGAAAGGAGGCCAAACGTAAGGACACGGGACTTGCTAACCCAACTAGAGTCCCTCCGGGAGATTCCGGGAGAATGACAATCATCGCGGAATTCTGATCCAGAATGGCGGATTGAGCCGATTTCATTCCGCTCTCCCCCTCTTCAAGGTGTTCTTATGGCAGAGGGGTTTGTTTTTTTGGATTTTTGGAGAACTTCAACGGGTAAGGCCACTTGAAGGATCGCAACAAATCTATTGGGAAGCGACACAGTATATCTTACTAAAGTGGAATTTAAACCCGTGAACTTTTGTTTGACCTGGGTGCTATGCGATAAAATAAGAGCACAGTCCATTACATTTATCCATCATTGAATATTTTCCAATAAAAGAAAAATGACCACTAAACAAAATTCACGTTATACGCAATTTTTTCCAGAGGGAGGCAAAACTAATTACTTTGTTTGAACCGCCGCCAGAGATTTCTCCGGGAATGCCTTTCGTTTATGATTTGCATCACGAAACTACCATCATGCTACCTACATATATTTTGTCGTCGAAAAAGGGTAGCTCAAAACTGGTTTGAGTACTCTGATTCCTAAGGTGCTCAAACGAATACCCGGGTGTAGCATTTGTATAAAATAAACGTATCAATATCCAAGTTCCAAAAGTATCGAAATTAATGCCTGCGGTATGAAGTCGGAAGGTTTTACACCAAAGTAATTCAATTCTCTAACATTATTGATTTTAATACGCAATAGAAAAATGCAGGTGATCATTTTTCTCAGGCCGGCCATCACTACTGTCCATGCGGGATAACCCGGCAGGGCACTCAGTAGTCTACTGCGCACGAGGGTCTAGTCCATCTCAGACAATAGGGGAGGTAATGCATACTCGGAGGCTAGACAATTCTGAGGAGAAACATTATAATGAGAAGAGAAGATGAGCCTGGTTTCCGGTTCAACGCTGACAGGGAAGAAATAATTTCAATCTAATTAAGTTGGCTGGCGAAACCAAAAAGAATCCGAAAACGGAAAGGCTGAAAGAAACATTGTTCCCTTGCGAAAATCAAGTCGCGACCTCCACGGTATGAAAGGAAAACCACGTGCGACAATTCAAAATTCCAGAAATTAAATTTTAAAATGGAATTCTAAAAATCACGACAAACTTTATCACACCTATAACACCCCCTGCCAATACCTTGGAGGTTGACAGAGTAAGAAGTGGACGGAAAATATCTCCAGGAAAACCTAAGTAAATCTTAAATTCAGAGTTATCGCTCCAATAAAAATCACCCCAGAAGGCTCGTATAAGATAATTTGTTACATCTCTAAAGCGCCTTTGAAGAATGGCTACTTGAAAAAAAAGGAAAAGGATGATTCTTGTGAAAATAGAAAAAATACTGCACCCCCGTGACTTCTCTACCAATCGACAACTTTGACTATTTCAATATTTCTTTTATGATAACGGGAACCAAGTCTTCGCGCATGGGCGCCCACTCAGACACCGATTAGCGTAAATCATACGCGAGCAGCGGGGGAATCAATAGGGATGGGAAACGGATGCCGGGTTGGTTTGCTGGAAAACGACATAGGGTGGGATCTTGGTTGAAAAAGTCGAAAGGTGGAATATTGCTGACGACCGCAAAGGGTCGGGTGGGCGAAGGGGGAGGGAGGACGGTAGCAGAAAACAAGCAAATGAGATTTTGGATTGGGGGGACGGACGCGGGGCGGGGAGAGGAAGAGAAAGGAGCTGGGCGCGGAGCGAGAGATCCTTGGGAGATGGATGACGGGGGAGGGATGGGTGATAGCTGATAGGAGGAGACGGGAGGGTAGATGGGAGGACTGGTACTCCTACAGGGAGGCATATCATGATAGGAGACTGAAGAGTAAAGATAGGATTTCCCTTTCGGGGTGAAGCCATTCCTCCCGCAGGTAATGTCTTAATTTGCATTTGATCCAAATTGGCTGATCTATAATTCAATCTCATGGATAAGGTCAGAAACGTAAGCACGAGCTCGAAAATCAGACGACATTGGGTGAACATTTGTCTGTCAAAGATTATCTCTAAGCGTTTCTGACCCTGGGAAAACAAAATAGCATACAATAGCGGAAAAAAAAGAAAACTCCTACCCTAGCAGCCTAAAACCAATAACGCACTGAATTCTCATGCAGGTACAGATCATTCGGCATTACATTAACTTGATGGCTGAATTAGGAGTACTATATGTACGTAAATGGAGAGAAGTGTGTGAGGGTGTGAGTGGAGATTTGACGTATGCAGTCTGTTGAAATATGTTCTCCTAAAGTGGAGTGCTTGAGATACTATTAAAACTGTGAACATTGGCGTTTTGCGAAAACGATGCCTTATTTATGAAATAATCTCTGTCAACAATTTGAATACAAGCACCTTAAGTAAAGGCATCAAGAAAATACTAGTGAAAATACGCATTAATATGGAGCGTAGACTCGTAGAACGTTGATTGCATGACCCAGAAATTTTGTAGTTGAGGCAAGAGGATAAACGTAGTGTAGAGGTATTCGAGATGTGGGAAAGTAGAATACTGGAGGAAATAAATTGGAAGGAAAAAAAGCTAATATGAAGTTATAGGCATTCCAAGGGAGGAGAGACGACGTTTGAGAGACATCAGAAAGAAGAATGAGCGGACGTAAGAGAAACACAAGAAGCAATGGGATTCTGAAGATGGTGACAAGAGGTGAGATGCTGGGAAAGCGAGGTAGGGGTCAGAAAATAATAGAAATTTTGTAAGAAATTAAGGGAGGTAGAGCGTGTGCATAGTTAACAAATGAGTTATTGTAGGGATGCATGCATAGGCATGCAGAATGGGATTTAAGGATATTTGGTATCATGTTAGTTAGGGCTTATGAGTAGTGTGTGGTTCCAGGATTCATTAAAAACCTACCCTAAGCAGATATACCACTGATATTAACAATAATAACAACTAACATATACTACACTAAAAAAATCCTGTGGGGGAGATCGTCTCCATACATCGTCCACTACCGTAAATGAATATAACAGCGTGGTAATCAGGATCATGCTCCAAGAAAATAAAATCTACGCCACAAAAACCTCTCCCCTACGAACCGAGTTTCGTCTTCCCATTGGGAAAATAAGTAGATTCAAAGTATATTATTATCGTAATAACCTCTCATCTCTTTAATTCACCTATATTACTTTAAATATAAAAACTATAGTAATGATCAAACAATTAATGATCCAGCTCACAGGGTCATGAAGTGATTGCAACCACAGTGATCTGATAATTAATTTCTTTCTCATACTTTTGTTTCACTTTGACCCGCCGTAAATAACCTCGAATGATTCAATTCAGCATTTGGCTTAACAGAAGCGTCAGCATGAAAAGGGTAAGAATACGACTGATTCGTTCAGAAACTTTTAACGCGACGACTGCAAATTGAAAAAAAAGACGTTTTCAACGATGCGAATTCGAAAAAGAACATTCAGAGATTCGGTGGGGACAGAAAAATATGGGAGATGACGAAATGTTAAGTCGTTCATGGCAGTGCAAAGTAGTAGTCTCGAGAATGGATATAAAAAAGTTTTTTACGCTCGACTTGGTGTCTTTACGCATACTGTCTGGTGCCGCCAGACAATATGTTATTTGTCATAACATCATTTATGCCGCGACGGTAATAATGCACCCCGGCAACCGGAACCAATGTCGTGACATTTAAACGGTGAGGTGAGTTGGAGAGTTGGACGAAGAGGGAGTTTCGTTTAAGATGAAGACAAGCGTAAACAATTACTGATCTTTATTTGCAGAAAAAGTGCCACCCATGGGGAAATAGAGTAAAATATTAGTTAAAATATTGTCGTGATACGGTATTTGTCATTTCTTTTTCCTTGAGTGGAAAAACTTTCTAACGATGTAGACCCCATCAATACTTGGCGCTCAATTTTTTCTCTTTCCAAAATTAATATTTTTATTGAAATTAGCCCGACTCATTTGGTAACATTCATTTTACATGAATAATATATACTCTAAAAAATCATCTCTTCACATTTTCTGGAGAATCCCTTTCCATAAAACAAATCGGTCAGCCTGGTTTAATGTATGCTTACGTCACTTAAACAGAAGCATTTAATGATTAAAATAATTATTACATGATATATTTTCGAATCGGATGACAGTAATAGAGGCCGGAAAACCAGTCCCTAATTACCGTCACGTAGCGAATGCCGTCAAGACGCCCACTACGGCCGCTCCCGAGGATATACGGCTGCTCTGTCGTTGCTTCGTGCAAGTGCAGCGCTTCCGCGGTGACGCCCAGTCAAGCCAGGGTGACTGAGACCCCTTCCAGTGCAGAAATTGCATGCGTTGTCCGCTCTGCGCCGGAGCGCATGGGGTAGAAGAGTGCTCCAGGGGGAGAGAAGACGAAGTCACTTGCGAAAATTGCGGCGGACCGCACGCAGCGGTGTCTCGACGTTGCCCTGCCTTCCAGGAGGCGGAGAGGCGTCAACGCCATTAGCAGGCACCCGAGCCTGCTCATGGGACGCAGCCAAGGTAGATGCCAAAAGCACCAGCCCAGTCTGAGTCAGCTCGAGGACCATCGCGACTGGTGGTAAAAACCACCTCATTCTCCACAGCGCTGAAAGACTCTTTACAGGGACAACAAAAGCCATAACCAGAGGTGCGTCACCTAGAAGCCACGGAGTCAACAGGAGCGGCGCCAAACGCACGCAATCCGGGTGCACCAGTGGTATTCAGTGAGTCTTCCCACCAGTGAGGCCATGATACACCGACCTCGTCATGAGTTTTATCGAAGACAGCGGCCCCGCCATCATCCTGGAGGACTTGAACGCCATGCATTCAACCTGGCATTCGAGGTCCCCCAACCAGAGGGGAGGAAACCTGCGACGAGAGCCTGACGGTTTTAGGCTCGACGACTCCCACGCATGTGCAACCTTACGATCAATCGTGGCGTAAGGACATCCCTAAGCATGTATGCGTACATGCGTGGAATTGTCGTCGGACCATAATCCAACCATGCTCCTCGTGGGGACGTGAATTCCTGCAATTCCTCCTACGCGCCGATTGGACTTGTCGTCGGCTGACTGGAAGTTCTTCCGTAACATTCTTGGCAGAGAGATGACACGGTGGCCATTGCCGCCGACATCACCGGCAATGGTCGATCGCGTGGTCGGCCATCTTACCCAGACAGTCGTGGGTGTAATGAAGGTCGCGATTCCGCTGAAGGAATCACGGAACTCGTACCTCCGGGTACCGCTTCCGACAGCGATCCGCGATCTCATAACATGATCCAACACTACCCGACAGAAATGGCAAAAATACCGTACCGTTGACGGTCGGAAGCAGCTCTCTGAACTCAACGCGGTGCAACACGCCCTTCAGGAAGTCCGCTCAGACCACTTGGAGCGCATTTGCGCATACCTTAACTTGGCAGTCTGCTTATAATCACAATAATAAGCCCTAGTAAGTAGACAGTGAAATATGCCTTGCCTTAAGATTCGAAAGAATGCACACAGTGTAGCACACAAGTCGGATCGGTAATATTTTCGTACTAAATGCATCAGGAGACTTAGTTCATGTAAAACGGGCTTAGATTTTTTATTCAAAGCATGTATCAAGGGACAATTTCTCGACACTACGTAATAGCATCTCTTAGAAATTGAAATTAGAAGCTAATCAATGAAATTAATGGCCCAAATTCATCAATCTAACGAAGGAAAAATTATTTTAAAGAAATTGCAAGAAACTGCGGGAGATGCCGCAACAGTAACCTTTAACGGAGTCACCATCTCAATGCAACAATTTAAGAAAGTAAAAATCAGTCACCTTAACCGGAATTCAAACCCGGATACCTCGATGCCCGGTCAAGTGCTTTAGCCAGTTAAGCTATCGATACGCCCTCTTAAACTTTGAAATTTTAAAGAACGCCATCAAATTAGCACAAGCGCATTAAAACTAAACATTTTCTGTAGCTCCATCTCTGTTTATCCTCGACTATTATCGCAATTACGCAAAAACCGGATCTCATTTCACAAGATTACGCCCTGAATGTCTTCCGCGAGAGAGTACAGCTCGTTTTCTAGTACTGCAGCATGGATTCATGCTTTTTTTACCCTATAAGCGAGCGGATTATAATTACGGGTTTCGCGAAAAGGAAGCGCAAAACATATCCCAGGAAACAATTGTATACACAGTCCCGGACTTTCCTCTCATTTCCCTGCGGTGGAAAAAACAGTCATTAGAATGGATCTTTTAATTTGATCCCTAATTACGTGAATTAAATTTTGAGGCATTCACAGTTTAGAAAATTTTTAAAAATGTCTAATTCTGGTATGAAAGTAACCTTTTGAACATACGGAAAGAGAATTAGGCAAGGTATAAAAAAAGAAAAAAAATGATGATCCTCTTCTGGCAGATATAAAGCGAGGCTTCTGAGATAATTGCATTTGCAGTGACGTTGACGACAATCCAGAAATTTTGGCGAGAATTACCAGGTACCGATGTGGAAAAAGCGCTGTGAGAAATGATGAGGATCCCGTTGCAGCAAATATACCCTCGTAATTAAACTGAGTAAAGCAAGGACTTGAGGAAAATTAGGAGATATCTTTTGAGCTGCCTTACCATTTATGAGGAAAACGCTTTAAAAAAAGATCAGACTTGATCATTATTATACCCCAACCCGTGATACTGTATACAAAAGCATGTAAAGGGTAATCAGCTTCACTTCACCCGTGGCAAAGACATCAGCAATAATCACCAACAGAAGATTGAAGAAAGGGAGATCGACATAGGTAAAGATCTCTTTGATTTCAGCAGGAGAGACGAATCGGAATGACAGGGTAATAATGAGATCACGGAAAGAAAGGAATATACAATATGGGATGCCTCTATTTCCTTTCCTGCTTTCAAGAGGGCATTCGAATAAATACAGTGGGCAAATTAATGTAAATATTATCAATGAAACATCGGCATAGTCTAGATGGATTGTCGTCTTCACTCGAATGGGGAGTTACTGACTGGCAGGGGAGTAAGATACAGTTTACTTCATCCCTAAATTGTTGTAACGCACGCTGAGGAAACAGCAAGGGAGATCATGGGAAATCAAGGGACCTCAGGTAGGCATATAGACAAATAAGCAGATAAAAGATTTCTAAAAATTTATATTTGGAGCGTCGCGACAAATGTTCATAAACCTGACCTTCGAAGAAAGAGGATAACGGAAGAATGTAGATTTTTCTACGTGGGTACGTCGATAAGTGAAGGAAATAAATAAGGCAACACGGGAGACAAAATGTAGAAGCCATAAGAGAAGAAGGAAGTAGCATCGGGACATCGGAAGACGGCAGACAAAGGAAAATGAGGGTAAGCATGAAACTGAAGACTGCGATAAGAAAGAATATTAGGAATGAGGGGAAATATCTACAGAAGAACAGGCATTATGAATGGCAGCATGAAGGGGTAAAACCAAAGGTAAAAAGATCGCGTTGTGAAATATTTCTTGTCGCGAATAAACATCAATTTTTGGTTTCCAAGCGTTTATTTTCGAAAGAACTTGAACGTTTGCCAGAAATCTTACGAAGGTAAATCGTTCCGTTCGCAGATTAATTGCTCTTAATTTCTAAAGAGTGCAAGATGACGCGATATCGCTGTTCAGCCTATGCCGAACCAAAACTTATTTCAAACGATAGACTACCAAAGAACAAAAATATTTTATAATAATTGATGATTGTTCGATTTAAATTGCTACTGAGTATGGTTAAAATGGCAATAAGAAGCATATGATCGACAAATTACTGCGGTATCATTTATGATTTCTTCTTTCAGGTAATATTTACAACAAAGCATATACCCACATGAATCACTACTGTTAAATTTGAGCTTTTGCCTTTTCAATAAAATGACTTAGTTATAACACCCATTAGGTTTTCACTACGCTCTTGTTACATTCTCCACACAACTATTCACCATGAAATGCATTTGCAAAATTTTAAATGCAATTCTGTACTTAATTGTTAGCGCCGTGCATGCATCTACAAATTAGCACCCCCATCTATATATTTTGGCATTTTTGAATTTCACTCATCACTAATGGATTTGATTACGAGAACAGAACGTCCCATCAGCAATTGAAAATGAATATTTACAAAACGCTGAGTCTTCACAACAAACTTACATTTTCCCGAAGGTCAAAAAAACAAACGGATAGGATGCATGGCAGTGAACGATTGGAGTCAATTTGACGGTCAAGGGGGAAGGAGGGAGGTTGGAGAGAAAGACGATAGGTCACGGCAGCTGTGCGAAAAGGAATAGGATAATAAGGATGCGGGGAAGGCAGACGCGGGAGATGGGAGGGCCGGCTCGACGGTGAACATTGGATGTGGTGAGGAGCAGAAGCAAAAGGAAGGGGAGAGTGGGTTGGGCGGTTTTCACCCCTAACATATACCGAGAGATTTCGGTTTCTTCCACAACGACGGCTTTGAATCGAGACTTACCTCTTTTGAGGCAATCTCTCCTTTTTACAGGAGTTGAACGGAGAAGGAGAGAGGGTGGGAAGGGAGGCGGAGGGGAAAAGAGGCGGGGCCCGAGATATCAGAGATCCCACCGGGGGAAGAAATAATGAGCAAAATCAACTGTTATTGCTTCGGTAAAAATATTCTTAGGCACACCGAAGAAAGAAATCGATGTCTTCATCATTGGCTAGTTGATACAATAAATACATACACATACGTAAACACACACACACACACACACACACACACATATATATATATATATATATATATATATATATATATATATATATATATATATATATATATATATATCTCCCATTGACTACAACCTTGTCGTGGTGGAAGGGCTTGTGATCCGATGACCCCTAGAGCTGTGCTGGCGAGAGTAAAACTAATTGCTCCTGGTAGGGTCACCCATGCCCGATAGGTCGAAGGTTAGGAGCCAGACGAAAGGTAGTCTACACAGCACCTGTTCCTCAGTGAGGCGGCTGCAAAGGCGTCTGACCCCAGTGGGGCGGCCATTAAGTGATGGTGTCACGCTAAAAACACTATTGAAGAAGGCAACGGGAAACCACCTCAATTATCATTCCCAAGAATGTAATGATGGGCGCTATATAGAATATGAGTCCTGGAAACTATGGGACACGGCCCAAGCGGCCATGTGTCGTGCCAGGCAGCGGGGGAGGCAAGGCTTCCGCGGTCGTCATCCCACGAAACCCTTGCAGGGGAAAAATAACAGCAGCAGCACAGTAGACGCAGAAGAAGACAAAAGTAGTTAGAATAGGAACATGGAACGTCAGGGCAGTGTTGAGGACAGGCAAATTAGAGAATACTAAGCGAGAGATGGAAAGAGGTAATATAGATGTTTTAGGTCTCTGCGAGGTGAGATGGAAGGATAGCGGGGATTCCTGGAGTGACAATTATAGAGTGATATACAGCGGCGGGGACGAGAGCCAACAAGGGGTTGCCGTAATATTAAATAAAGGGGTAGGAAGCGTAGTCAACATGGAGCAAGCAACTGATAGAATTTTACTAGTAGAGATTAAAGCCGAGCCGACGAACTTGGTCATTGTTCAGGTATACATGCCACCGAGCAACCACAAGGAGGAAGAAGTCGACAGGATGTGCGATGAGTTAGAGGATATCATCGCGTGTGTTCCTGCAGGGAAACATTTGATAGTGATGGGGGATTGGAATGCGACGGTAGGCGAAGGAAGAGAGGGTGGTGAGGTGGGGGATTATGGGTTAGGCACGAGGAATGAACGCGGGGAGAAAGCGATTGAATTCTGCAGGAGACAGGGGTTAGGCATCACCAACACATGGTTTAGACACTACAAAAGGCGTAGGTATACATGGAAATGCCAGGTGACTCAGAAAGGTATCAGTTAGATTATATTATGGCTAGGCATAGGTTTAGGAACAGTGTGATAAACTCGCACAGTTTTCCAGGAACGGATACGGACTCTGACCACAATTTAGTTGTTATGAAATGTAACGTCCGTTTCAAGAAGATAAGGTAAGGGCTGCGGGTTAGGAAATAGAATGTTGAATCATTAAATGGATTAACGATGAAGGAGTATCAGCAGGCTGTAGAGAAAATGATGGATGACGGTAAAGAACTGAGTACAATCGAAGGAAAATCGGAATGTATAAAGAAAGTGATATCGAAAGCCGCAAAAGACACTATAGGATCCGTTGACGGGAAAAGGATAAGGAAACCATGGGTAACAGATGAGGTGATTGCAATGATGGATGAGAGAAGAAGATGGAAAAATGTAAGCAAAGAGTTAGGCAAAAGTACAAAGAGTTAAACAATAAATTGAGAAGGGCCACAAATAAAGCAAAAGAAGAATGGTGGAAAACGCAATGCGAGGATATGGAAAGTTTACAGAAGAAGGGTGAAGTTGATCCTCTATACAGCAAGGTTAAGTTATTATCGGGAAGTAAGAAGGCAAGATCTATGCTAACAGTTAAAGATAAATGGGGTAAGATAATAGTTGGACCAGGAAAAATCCAAGAGAGATGGAAGGAATATATAGAAACACTGTATGGTAAAGAACTTAGGCCGACAAGGTTAGACACAGAAATGGAACATGACGTAGAAGAAGATAGCTTAGAGCCAGGCATACTCGACGATGAAATAGAAAGGGCATTAAAGGAGATGAAAGCAAACAAGGCCGTGGGGGTAGACAACATTCCTGTGGAACTGTTGAAGTGTTTGGGAAAATGTGGGAAGAAGGCCCTATATGGACTGATTCGTAGTATCTATGAGGAAGGAATCTGGCCGGAAGATTTTGTGAGGTCAGTGTTAGTTCTTATTCCAAAAAAGGCAAAGGCTACATCATGTGAGGATTACAGAACAATAAGTTTGATATCTCACCCAGCTAAAGTTATTCTCGGGATCATCAACAAAAGGACAGAGAGTAGGGAAAATGATTACTTAGGGGATGATCAGTTTGGGTTTAGGAAAGGAATAGGTGCGCGTGATGTCATAGCAGTAATGAGATCACTAATCGAGAGGAATATAGAATACAATCAGGACGTTTTTGCTTGTTTTGTAGATTTTGAAAAAGCGTTTGATAGAGTGAATTGGGACAAATTAATGCGTGTATTGCAGAAAATAGGAATGGATTGGAGGGACAGGAGGCTGATCCGCAACCTGTACATGTCTCAGACTGCGCAGGTACGAGTGGGGAACGGAGAGTCCGGATGGGCAGTGTTAGGAAGATGGGTAAGGTAGGGTTGCCCATTGTCACCGGTGCTGTTCAACGTGTATGTGGAGGAAATGATTAAAGAGGCATGGGAAGAGTTGGAGGTGGAATGAATGTCAGAGGGGAATTCGTAAAATCGGTTAGGTTTGCTGATGACCAAGCATTAGTTGCTCAGCCAGCCAAGGGGTTGCATGCATTGCTGAGTGAATTGGAGGTTCAGTGCGAAAAATATGGGATGAGAATCGATATTGATAAAACAAAGGTTATGCGATTTTCTAGAAAGAAAAAGGTTAAGCTAAACATTAAAATTGAAGGGGAAAAAATAGAGCAGGTAGAACAGTTTACGCATCTCGGAAGTGTTTAGATCAATACGGTCAAAGTAGTAGGGACGTAAGGAGAAGATTTGCGCTAGGCAAGGAGCTTTCTCAAGGAGGAGGGAGTTGATGATGGGGACGTTGAGTAGGGATGTTAAGACAAGACTCGTAAAAACTCTGATATGGAGCGTAGCTATTTACGGCGCGGAAACGTGGTCACTGAAGCAGGAGGATAGACGTAGTTTGGAGGATTTTGAAATGTGGGTGTGCAGAAGAATGGAGGTGAAATGGACCGAAAGGAAAACAAATGAGGAAGTGCTGGAGATGGTGGGTGAGGAGAGGGGTTAGTTGAGAGAAATCCTATGGAGACAGGAAAAATGGATGAAAGGCGTATTGAGCGGTAGTGGAATGCTGAAGAAGGTAATAGAGGGGGAATGTTGGGCAAGCGAGGAAAGGGCAGGAATAGGATAGGGATATTGGACGGGATGAAGGGAGGAAAGAAGTACACAGACATGAAGAGGGACATGATGTAGATTATGTTGCTGGATTGGGTTTTGTTTGGAGTTAGAAAAAGTTTATTTGATAGTTGCGTCCATCCAAAAACCTACCTTAACCGGTAGATTACCTAATAATAAATAATAATAATAATATAAATAATAATAATATATATAGGTACATATCTATATGTGTGTATATGCATGTATCTACACACACACACACACACACATGTAAATTGATATAGATTAGAGGAAAAGGGATAAGAATGCACATAAAAAAGAAACAGGAATGCTGGGGAAGGTGGAATCGAGTAGATCGTAATCACAGAGATTACAGGCGTAAAAACATTTCCTTGACCGGGACTTGAACCACGGATCCACGGATATTTACACTGGCCGGGCAAATGCTTTAGAGAAAGTAGATGGATTGCACTGGGTAAGTTTTAAAATATTTACATTTTCGTTATATTTAGCTATGTTTTTATGCATACTCTAGAGGAAATAGCGTTTGATTTATGACATCGTTACACATATGTCATCATCGTGGTTATAGAACAATATTTTTATGCTCTCACATGTACCTCACTTGATGTTGAGAGGGTGTATTCATCCTAAAATCTCCACAACATTTGAAATATCTTATTCATATTTATGATATAAGAATAGAAAATACAATGATAATTACCTATCTTTGTTATCTTGCATTTTAGGAGTAAGGAGCAATACAAAATTAGGAGACGAAGAGATAGAGGGACGAGGGAAGCTGGAATGGAAGGGCGTTGATAGAGAAAAGGAGACTATGACTTGGTTTTTGGTTAGGGAGTTGGTTGGAGGAGGTCTGGAAGTGAAGGGAAGGCGGAATAAAAATGGGATGTCAGGGGTTCTAGGGTGGTGGATTACTGGTGGGACGGATAGCGCAGGAGAGGTGATATATGCATGCAGAGGTCGGGAGATGAGGGTGAGTGAAAACAACATTGACTCACCGACGGAACCGCCCCTCATCACGTTATACGGACCCCCCCTATAGTCACCACTCTCTCGTACTCCCGAGTGACTGCTCGAAAAAGTGCTGGGTGTAAACAGGAGAAGGAAAGACGGGAGGGATGAGAGGGAGGGACGAAAGCCTTTTTTTTACTTTATCCATGAGGACGGGCGTAGTAGAAAGAGAAGAAACTACTGGACATAGGAGAGATGTTCTTTTGCGAGAATTCGCATGTCATAAAAAATATTCCAGTGTGCATTATTTGTTGGGAGATGGAGAGGAGACGGAGAGACTGATCCCAATGTGGAGGGGGCAAGGAAAATTGCAATATTTGTTTGTTTCATCTCCTTCAAGTCTCTGTAGTTTCTTGGCAACGTTTTCTACCCATTTCTCCCCGTCTTGCCGAACGCTTTGTTTCGAATGCTATATAGTGAGGCGTTTAAGTTGATTGATTTCGATGGTGGTCTTTTCCCGATCCTCCAGCTCAACCTCCGAACATTCACATCCATTTTAACTCCACAGGGAAAACGTTCGTGACGTGAGGATAAATTTTCCCTAGGACTATGGAGACTATTTAAAATGAGAATAGAATTGCAACTCAGTGAATATTCCATAAATGTGAGGAGAGGAAAAATGTATTCGGGGGATGAGGGTCTTGAGGCAAAAAAGTAGCGGTATTGGTAGTCTGCCAGTTAAGTAAGGTTTTGGAAGGACAGAACAGCTATCCAACCTGAAAGTCTTGGGATAAATATTTTAGATGATTTCCCGTTACCATTTTTCGATAGTGCTTTTAATGTGACACCATCATTCAAATGGCCGCCCCACTAGGGTCAGACGCCTATGCAGCCACCTCACTGGGGAACAGACGCCGCATGGACTACCATTCGCCTGGTTCCTACCCTTCGACATATCTGGCATGGCTAACCCTACCAGGAGCAAATATTTTGCCCAATCAAAAGGTTAACAGAGCGCACAAGTCCTTTCACCGAGCCTTGGCTCGGTGAAAGGACTTGTGCGTTATATATATATATATTTTTTTTCTTACAGGTTCCCCCATTCCCCTACTTATTAGAATAAACCCCAACCCTCTCATTCCTTACCCTTTCCTTCTGGTGCTACACCCCATGCCACACACCCTTTTTGGTGGCTCAAAGGGTATTTATGTAGATGTAGAAGGCTGATATCCTTGGAGAGAGAGTAGCTTTTACGTTTAAAATTTTTTAACTACGAAATTAAAAATATATCATCATAAAATAAATACAAATTGCTTCAGTTAAATTTATTTGAAATAAGTTATTACTTAAGTAAATAAATGCAAGTGTTACGTCGTAACGCTATGGATTATTTGGAAATGAAATTCATGGAATGAACGGAAATGGCTTTCACCTGGTAATTTAGAATTTCAGTCAGGATCAGTTGGGACTTAGGGATATTTGATTGGCCTTGAAAATAACAGGTTGAGAGACAGTAACGACTCCATAAATTAGCTATAGCGTAGATTCACAAGTCGTACATTTGTGAAAAAATTCTCTAGCAGATTACAAAAGTAGGTTACTATCTAATGACGCAGAAGAACAGAATATTTATGAAGGACCGTGTATTGCTGAAAGACAGTATTTAAAGAACAGTACCTTACTAAAGACGCATTATAATGTCCTTTCAATGCATAAATTATATCCTCGGAGCCACTCTTCCCCAATAAGCTGCGCCTTCGCTCGGCTAATGGAAATCTGTAACCAACATTTTCAGTAATTTACATTTCTCATGATCGCACCAGTTTCACATGGTCTCTCGAGAGCTCAAGCATATAAGAGGGCCCAATGCAAAGTGGCACTCATCTACCCTGAGGACGATGCACGAGTCGGGCATCGAAACGTCGGCCAATATGAAACCCCTGGCCCAGTGGAAGACCCGAGAATACTTCATGAAGCAAATACGCCGGGAAAGCACCAGATCTTACAAGGGAAGTATAGCCTACACTTCCGATCCTCGGATATTAAGTCAACGATCTCGGGTATTTCCCAAAGAAGCTGGGCTAACACCGAAACGCGGATGTCACTTTAAGATAGAAACGAGGGGTACATCTAGTCGTAAGTAATGGCTATAATCCTGTTGGTTAGCGCGTTGCTTGATTCCCGCCTCAAGGCGTTCGGATGTAGCGGAAGTATGACGAAGACACGTAGCGTTTTCTCTGTAGGAATGCCCATCGAACAATCACCAACCGATACCAGGAATACGAAACCCATTGGTTTCTTATCGCTTCTTTCAAAATTATTCTCGGAATCTTAGTCAATATTTCCCTTTTACTACCAACTACCCGTAAAAGACAAACATTTCTTTTACTTCTTATTATCACTCGTGTCGGCATCCACAAAACACGCATAAAATGTGTGCGGAAGAAGGCGAAGAGGGAAAACCCCCGGGCAAAGAAGACAATGCTTCCACCTTTCCCTCGAGGAACGCTTCACATCGAAATCCTGCGAACCAATCGGATCCACTCGGATGCGAGGAATTTGTAGGGAGGAGAGGTGTGGATCGGCCCGAACTCTCCGACTCCCCCGGAATACACTCCGGCGACTTCCGAGAAGGCGTGTCCCGGAAACTCTTTGCTGGGATGAGGGAATGGACGAGTCCTACTAAGAGAAATTTAAAGGTGCCTTTCTCCCTCAACACATTCCTAATGTTGGCTGTTTGTGAATCCACGCCCAGCGATTACACCAAAATCTTTCAATATCCTCATTTTAAAGTCAGAAAGAAACATTGCTTTAAATTCCGTTAAAATCTGATTGATTTAAATCTAATCAAATTGATTTAAATCTGCTGCTTCTGAGGGAGAGACAATGGCATGCGTACTCATGGGTCAAACTATATAGCAGCTGGGTCTCAACTTCGAAAAACATTTTGAAGTAGGGATGGAGTGTTAGAATTCACGTAAAAAACTCGTTACGTGTTTTGTTAAATTAATATACGAGGAACGTCAACAGTTGGTAAATGATCGTGATTGTATCAGAATGAGGAAATTTTGTTTAACATTTCTTATCCTAATGCAATGACAAAAACAACTAATGATTCATTGCTATTTTTCATTCGATGCTGATTTTGAAGTTATAGTACTTTTTTTACATTATTAATCTAAAAAAATATTAGCTCCACCTTATAGTTATTTTAAAATTATACTTGATACTCTTCGTTCTTGTTGTTAAAAATTGTCCCTATGCAACACTCGATGAGTAGTTGTGTTAACAGTGGACGATGTTTAAGGACGCTATTTTTGTCCGTGTTTACTCATTTGTTAAAAGTGCGCAAAAATTAAAATTGTCCTGGTGTTCCAGTAAGAACTTTGGTGCACATTCTTGAAATACAATATCTAGCATCTCAAATCATTTGTGAATCTATTACAAAATAATTCCCGGAGTGTTTTAATCGTTACTTTGGAGAGCACGATTCAGTCAGAGGACGTATTACGATTAGGCATTTCGGAAGAACTGACAACAAAGGAAGCCGTGTGCTAAGGAGATTC